>MEJB01000070.1:249666-295708 GCA_001752375.1 Rhazya stricta
TTTAAACTAGGAAAGTCTATTTTTTTATTTTAGTCTTCACCTTCTTATTGTTGAAATGGACCCCACGGTATATTGGTATTTCAACGTTCCCAAGGAACCCCACCGTTTCGATATACTTTTGAGAGAATAAAAAAATGAAGAACTCTAATTTTGATGACAAGAAATTTTTTTAAATGAATTGTTTATATTTATTTCAGAATATGCAATCGATGGATTGGTATTAACAAGATGCGATGTATATATTTCTGGTATTTTACTGATGAAGACCTTTTCAGAAAGAAATCCTGTTGATGAAGTGTTTCATGGAGATTTAAGACTTGAGTTTAAAACAGTTAGTAACTGATTCCCTGCTTGATTCTATAATCCATGTTGTAGATCCAAACTAGTTAAATCCAGCAGATGAATACTTTGGTGAAAAGCTTCAATGCATGAAATCCATTATGGAATTGGGGAATTGGCTTTGTCTTGTTGTTTGGATTCTCCTAGAGAAAGGATCAATATGAGAGATGCATTAGTAGCTCTGAAGAATATCAAGCTTCGCCTTTCTTCATTTTTTTGAGAGMATGAAGCAGAATATTCTTTTATGTAGTTTTGAAATGTTCCTACATCCACAGGACAATGACAAGCACTTCCTTTTATTGGGAAAAAAATTCTAGAAGTATAATTTCTTCACTATCTCTGAATACAAAGGCAAAAAAAAAAAAAAGGGTCTGAAAAGGTTGTGTTCTAAAGCTGTTAAAGCTGCTCACAATCCTACAGAAAAATCTCCACTCAGAAGAACCTTATAGATAAAATTATGTTTAACTTATCCCTTACTAGATAAGAAACATAATGGCAGTTCTTCAGGTAAGGAAAATGAATTGCTTCTGCCAATGGTTATCGAAGGCACATCATATAGCTCGTAAGTTCTACATTATTTCACTGGTGGTGAAAGAACACCAGCAAACTAAACAAGAAAGAGGTAATGGAGAAAGAAAGTGAAGCAAGTAGTGAACAAATTGAATACATAGTAGAGATAGCCTATATGTTCATATGGCTAAATACTCTCTCGTGTTTCCTATCCTCCTATTCTTCCTCTGTGTAGCTTATTTGTAATTTACCTAAACTATAAGGTTTGGTTGAGAGTGATATAAAAACAAAGGTAATAATGAAGGAAGCCTTTGCTCTCCTACATATTCACCAAACCCCTAATGAACTCTGAATTCAATGCTTTARGAAATAGAAATATGCCCTTCTCCCTGGTGCTATTGTTTATTGATTCTGCTTTTAATGCAGCGAATACTTCAAATATCTGAAGCTTGAAGCAAAGTTTCACATGCTCATACTATGATAGCCTAAATCAATGACTTTGTTTTAGCTCACACTGAATAGTTCTCTATTTCTTATGACTAAAATCTCACATGCTTATTAATACTACAGACTTTCATCATATCATGTTTTCCAGTATTACATACACATTACTGTTGTCATCTCGGATTGTTTGGCAGATTAACTAGAGTTATCTACGTAGACTTAGGAGGAAAGTGTGTAAATTTAGCCTTTTCCTTATTTATTTTCCTTGTTTCAAATTTCAACAGTCTTTCTCTAGCCATGAAGTGCAAAACCTTACATTATTTTGAAGTACTGAAGTCTCTCTAGCTAGCCATGATGTACGAAGTCGTCTCTTGATTTTGTTTCGTGGGTTTGAGGGTTCTCTGTAACAGCCATTGGGATCGACTGTTTACTATTCATTCCTCCGAAAACTTTCCGCATAGCATGATAAAAAAACAAATTATAAGTACTAACTAAGGGAGGGTGTTATCAATTATGATGGTAGCAGAATATGTGCAGCAATCAAGACAATTACTTTATTAGAAACTAAAAGCAACAGCAATCAAAAGACACTACATATTATTACGAACTAATTTCATTCTCCGATTACTTGGTGCAATCACTTGACGAGAAGAAGGCTTCCCTTCTTCCAGATCATATTCGAAAAGAAACCACCTTAAAAGGTTCAAATCAGAACACAACTTAAACTAAATTTTCGACCCAAAAGTCTTTCAATTTCAAGATGTTATTGCCGAGAAGGCTTAAAACATGYGATGAGAAACGTGATACACTACTATATAAGTAATTTTCAATCATACACATATAGTATATCGGTAGAACTTTGCAATCTACATGTTTATGGATAGATATATACCAACAATCGAAGTGTAAATAACACTCCTTAACCCTCATTTTTTATCTGTGACCATTGAACCTACTAATCGCCAGGAAGAACTGGATTAATACTGCCATCCCCCTACATTTTTTCTGCATTCATTTTCAGGTTACCGTGAATACTCACTCAATTAAGTTAAGTTCCTTCAAAATCAACAATCATCCTAATGAAAGTTAATCCATTTAAGCCAYACATAATCAATTCAAATTCAAATTCAAATTCATTTCCAGCCGATTAATAATCTGCTTGACTAGCYAGCTTCCTGACTTCTTTCAACGGTTGGAGAGTGAAAGAGAAAACAGAGCAAGATTCAATAACCGAAGTGAAAGCCAAAGGTGATTTTATTATCCATAGAAAAGAAACCTAAATAAAGCAACARAGCACACCATTCGAGAGCTGCAGCTTGGCTCCCAAGATAAAATTTTAGCCTAAACCCATGTGAAAATTYATACTWACCTGTGAAAATGTTGTCCCTGAGTTGTTCAAAAGCTAAAAAATTCATACTAATCAAATAATCGACTTCTTGTCATTCATGACCTGCCATTTTAATCATATGGCTTCATCTTGCTTCTTTTCTTCAAACAATAAAATGGTGACCTAAACTGCCTTGACGATGAGKTTCATGCACAATAAGGGTACAAAGCTTGCATGGCCTTGTGTTTGCCCCATGAATAGGTCTGTTTCTTTTCAAATTTCTTCCTSCCCCTCCGGATTTTGTGCTAATAACAACAAGGAACTGGTCGAGGAAGAGGAAGTCTTCTTTCATTAGATTGAGATCCGATACAAGTGTTACGATTCAAATCTGCGAAAACATATCAATATTGAAGGTTTTTTTTTTTTTTTTCATCGGCTTGAGCTAAAAATAAATATTCAATATGATATCGAATATTATGTTTATATATTTTAATGATTTGAATTTTTTCACAATAAAATATTTCTTCCTTTTGAATTAACTAATTTGTCCTCCAAAATTATTTACTTATGATATGCAACTCTTAAATTTATTAAGAAAATTTTCAACACATAGCAAAAATAAATTGAAAATTTTTTTTATCCATCAACAAATAATCTGCAATATGAATTACAATAAAATCGAATAATGTGAGTTTGAATTTAAAATAGAATCAATACTATTATTCATAAAAACGATTAACATTGCAGAGAGTACAACATACAATCAAATACAATTTACAGAAAATTTATACTAAAGATTAGGCAAGAAAAGGACTAGAGTTATACTGTAGCTGATTGTTCACCAAATAAAAAAACAGATAGACGCCTATACAGTTGACAGTTCAGCCTCACGAGTGCAAGGCCGATATGCAACGAAGGTGCTATCATTTGAGAAAGAACCCGAATTTAAGCATGTAACTCCTTGGTAAGTGAACTCCTTCTGCTCACTTTTGTCCCCTAAAACTATCTGCAATGAAACATTCATAGGCATAGAGATTATAAGGCAAAGTTCCTATCCATTCAAGATAACCCTGCAAACACTTTCAAAAGTTTTTCTATAGCCAAAGTTTCCTTGCAATGCATAGTCACTTAGTTTTAGAGACCAAACYACGTCCAAATTAATTCCAAATTCCAGTAACAACTAGGCAAATATCTTCCTAACAGTTATTCTGTCTTTTTKCTGCTTTCCAAATGTAAAGAGAACTTCAACAAAGTCAGCTCGCAAGCTATTGCACTCATAAAGCGAAAAATAAAGAGAAAAGGTTTCCCAATATTCGTAGATAAAAAAGAAAAGCAAACATAGTGTCTCCCATCACAGCCAGACSTTTACTGTTTGGAGGGGGGCAATATGCATRAGGAAAACAGACAATTTTTATTAAATGCTAAAGTATTCTAGTTTTTTCTGTAATGTAATAATATCTTTGCACTAATTAAACAAAATACTCCAATAGTAGAAGAAACTCAATGGGTCTATATGAGAAGACCTTATTATATGGAAATCTGTGCCAAAATATGCAATGTTTGTGTGAGGACAGCTAGGAATCAAGCAAATCCAAATCCTAAATTCATTATGTACAGAAGACTTCAATGCAATCTTCAGTTTGTTAGCAGTAACCTTATTTCAAATTTGTAAAACTTAAGACAGAGTAAGGTGGGTGCATCAGGTGAAGCGCTTTCACGCTTTTCTTGTACCTGCAAGAAACAAAAGTTATCTGAAAGTCGCATTTTAAGATATGAACATACAGTATGTGGCGTTGGATAGAGATGAAGACAGTGGTCATAATTCCAGATAATTGGTTGTACACTCAGAGGGAGAGGACAAAGATGACTTTGATGTATTATAGTAGCAATCAACTGCATAAGAAAAAAAAATGCATTAGGAAACTTCTTTAGCTTATAAAGACAATGAAATCAGCTAAAAAGGTTACATATATAGAGACTAAATAGAATGAGAAAATATACATGCTGAAAAGGATCATTTGCTTCTTCTTCTGAACATGGGATCAGGCAAGATCTTCGCATTCTGTAAAGCAGATCTTGACGGAAAAATACAATTTCTTGTGTATAGAACTTGACCCTGATTAGAATAGTTGCATGAAATCTCAAGTCAGGATAACCAGTGTGGTTCTAAAGAAATGCACTTAATCTCAAGCAGGACTAGTAACCTCCTAAATCGGTCACCAAAACCAGCATATTGTGAAATGAAAGCTTCAAAACCACTGTAAGATGCCATTAAAGAGCACTTCTCACACTTACCTGCAGGGATTGCTAGAGAATATAGCATTTGGAATGTACTTGTGAAGTTCTTCCGTAATGTATTTTGGCAGAGGACATCTAGGGAGAACAGTGGAAGGACCTGAATAAACCAAAGCTATGCTCTCAGCTATGCTCTCATCTAATAAAATAACRGAAATCCTAGAAAATTGAGATGAAAGGATGGTCTAGTGAACCCACCAACATCATCAGGGCCAGGAATAAAGAGAAATCTGCAGTCCTCCATTAGTCTTGGGTGCGAGGAAATCATTTGTCCAAGCTTTCCAAATTGCAACCTGTATAAATGGTTSCTTATCAACTCTTATGATGTATTATAGTATCCATAATAAGTATGAATATTAAAGCTGGCAACTTACCTGAGATCTGAGTATGAATTGAAAGCTAGGTTACATGGACGGGAGCAAAAGTTTCCCATGAAAACAAACAGAGAAGGAACCACATCAACATTCTCATAACCATCAAGGACGATCTCTAAATTTGCCATAGTCTTCTCTAAGATAAGAGAATAACAGGATTAAAAGGTGATATCAGGAGTAGTAGTGTTAACGAAACAAGGGTAAGAGCACCATACCTCCTCGTTGTCCAGCCAAATATCAGAAAGTATAACAAACATATCTTTCACTGCCCTTGTCTCCATCTCTAGGAGTCTCAGCTATTGCCATAATCAAGGAAACATTAAAAGTTCTATACAATCATCATCAAATATAAAGAAAAGAGCTTTCTTACAGTTAATGCCAATTTAAACCATAAAAGGATACAGTTTCCTCTTTTGTGAATATACCACCACCAAAAAGGTCTAGACCAGCACAAAAGGTGACTGACTTTTCTCTGTCCTCCAATGGAGGAAACCCACATGTTTTGACCTGCAGAACATCATGAAATGGTTATTAATATGATTCTGGAATCCAATCAGTAGCATATCAGGACCCACTCTTGACATGTAACTCTGCATCCAGGGGAAATTTTACATTTCAAAGGAATTCGAATTGRGCTTACACTCCATGCCAGAAAAGGTCTTGCTGCCATAGCATTGAATATATATAGTGGATGATTTACTAACTCTAGTTGAAATTTTTGCATAATATAAAGAATCAAACTTTGATCTCTTTCTTCTTGGATTTCTTATAATCCATCAACATCTACTCCTAAATGGATATTCAGCTTGTCTCAAATAACCTAATAACTCCTATTTACACCCCAAAGAAAAGGAAAAGACAAACTTAGAATACTAGTWGGAAAATGGATTCTTCACTCCAAAAAATATTGTATTAAGAAAGATGAAGCAATGCAAAAGGACAAAGTTAAAGAAGAATGTGTGGGCCTAAGTATACTTTGATTTTACTAAATGATCATCACACAGCAAATCAATTATCTTTTATTTGTTTTCTGTAATAAAATAAGTTTGTTATTTAATTCTTTTGGTTGCTCAAAGCTGCTAACTTAAAACCTGATCAGATTACTCTGCTGATGTCATAGGTGGATGGTTTATACTGAAGAGAGCATAGTAGCAAGTGAGCAAACCAGAGCTCACAGTTGTCGTCCTAGCTCAACACAAATTGCACCCTACATGTTCTTCCCTTTTCTTAATTTGTCTGAGACCCGATGAATGCAATATTAGAAGACTCRATAAACTGATGTGAATCCTAGATGCAGAACCAAGAGTTATGGTGGAATAGTGAATTTCTGATAAACATTGCTTCTGTGACATCTCATATTAACATAGTCAGAAATGTTCTTCTAAAATTTGCAACATAAATGCATTAAAAGTAAAAAGGTTGCAGACCTTAAAAACACCATTTGGGAGCAGCTCTCCTTCTGCTACGACTATTGTGTTTTCTGAAAAGAATCCTGTGGTTATTTTGTACTTCAGGTTAAAGGAAACAATGATATTCATTATCCAATCATTAAACCCATGCTTCACTGAGTAGTTTTGTGGACAAATAAGAAAGTAGGAGGAATCAAATTAACAGCTTTGAATTTATTGCAGTATTTTTTAAAGACCTAGCCAAGGATTAATATGAATAACATCTTAAAGTCTATTGAAGTCACTTACTGCAGTGYAGTTGACTAGTATATAGAAGAATGCAGATTAAGCAAGAAAATGTTGCAGATATCCTCATGAAGAAGGACGACATAATATCAGATGATGTAGCAAAAATCTCCAAAATTGATCAAAATTGACTAAAAATTCACAAAACTTAAGACATCGAGGAAAAAAGGAATGGAGCTCCAGAGAGCAATATGCGTTCATCCACATAGAAAAGAATAGGACTTTTTTATGTTGCTAAATTTATCTTCTGAAAGACTGATGAGTATGAAAGTCCTGAACAAAGTCATAAATTACACGAGGTATTGACGAAGGAAACTTTTAAAACCATATAACCTCCTTGTTCTGTAGTTATCAAAAAGGATATTGCATCCGAGAAATCAACTTCCACAGCATTAGATAAATCTTCCAAGTAGAAATGACCATCTTCCAGCTGAGATATTAAACCCATGATCCATCTTCTACCTGTCCTCCCAACCAAAGATTGTATTGGAGATATCTGCCAAGAGCAACTTTGAGTAACTTTTTAGAAACTAAAATATGATGCTCTGATACTTAGAGTAATAGCTTGACTAAAAGCTATTTATATATGCTTGTATGGTGATGGAAAAAAGACAAGGTACCTCACAGGTCCCATACTCTGAGATGTCAGAATCAAAAGCAGGTCTAGAGAATTCTGGTTGACGAGAAAGCCTCTGAAATAACAAGAGAAACCTATCTCTATATAGTGTAGCTTTTGCAGAGGCATCACCATGAAGTGGAAGTCTTCCGGTATGTCTACATTTTAAAAGAAACAGAAAAATCATACTACCATCAACAATAGTAGGAAAGCCATTTGGATTGATGGAGAATTTATTTAAGAAAATTTAAATGCCAAGTAACTAGTTTGTCCACATTTCTCTCATCCAAGGATAGAGGTTGAATTCCAAATTTCCATGAGAATCAAAATTAATAAGACATCAATTCTAATTAACTGTCAACTTTTACTACACATCTTTATTTTCTTCAACTTTCTCCTTTATGAGCTCTAAGTTTATCAAATTCAAATTTCTTGTCAATCATTTATGAAAAGAAAAGGGAACGAAAAGATAGATCTACTATCCATTCAGGCATAAATAGTTAAATGAATATACAACCATCCTATAAATCCAAAATAGCTAAGAAATAGGAAATGTTTGTTGTTCAACATATTTCCCAAGACATGTTGAACTGCACACTTTCATGTACTTGCATATGACAAGATATAAATCTAGGCACAAATATTGAACAACAAMTAAGAAAAATAAATAAATCATAGAAATTGGCGATTTTGGAAATTATTCCTTACTCATAAAAGATCTTCTTAACTGGATCATAACGAAATTTGGGGACATCAAAAGTATTAATAATACGAAGAGCAGAGCCACCAAATCCAATAGAAGCGCTATTAGGGTTTTCCTCAACGGCTGCCTCAGCTTCCAGTAAACTACTCACTACTTTAGTGACTGCCTCCTTATCCAGAATCGAAGATTTCACTGCCATAAAAAACACAAATTACCAATTTTTTCCTCTGTAATTAAAATAATTATGAAAAAGGAAAACGAGAAATGCTGTGGGAGCTTACAGGAGAGGTGATGAAGATCGTCGAGGAGAAGAYCAAGGGCATCATCTAGGGCGTCCTCTGGAAAATGGTTGACGAAAGAGAGGATTTCAGTTAGGGCTTCAACTTTCAATGTGTAGCCTCTCATCTTGAATTTCCTTTGCACCTTGTTCCTCAACACCCGGCTCATCTTTCTTCCCTTTTTCTTTCTTCTTGATTTTCCACCAAATTCTTCCCTTTCAGAAATCTAGAGAAATCAGAAAATTTGCGTGATTTGGATACATTTTCAGCTCAAGTAGAACCAATAGGAGTACCAAATAAAACTCAACCTATTTGACAATGGATTTTTTTTTTTTTTCCCGTCCTTACTTTACTGCAGTTTTATTGCATAGGGTCTGTCCTATTCAAACTCAAAGAATGAGAAAAAAGACTCCTATTCAAACTCACTTTAGTCAAAGAAAACACCATGGGAGAAAGTAATAATCACTTTCTTTAGATAAAAGAATAAGTTCTGTAAATAAAAAGAAAAAGATACAAGTGAAAGGATGAGAAACCCTCAATAGATTGTGCTTTTCAAACCCAGAGCAAATCTTTGATTGCAATCAGAAAAAATACCAGATGCTAGCAAGAAAAGTAAAGACAGAAAAGTAACCTATCCCACAGAAATTGAATATGCATGTCATCTCAAAAATTGGAAATCAAGCACCTTGGCTCAGAGTCCACCATTATTCTTCTCAAAATAAGAACACCTAATTTGGACCAAGTCTACTCGGACAAACCAACTTATAATAGGATTGCGCCCACATCCACATGCAAACTCAATTCCCCAGTGGGAATCCACGACAAGTCACCATAGCAGAGGACAGAACCACCATCAATTAAAACTACGAACAACAATGGTTTTCATTTGGGAAAAACATAACATTTATATAGTATTATAGCGAAGTGGTAAAGCAATAGCTGTGTCTATGAACGAATATAACCCAACCAAAGCCTCCGACTAGGAGCTGACCCTAAACAAAACCTGTTTTCAAGCAGACTGAAATTTTGCATACATTTTGGAAGACTGAATAGTGATAGCCCCTTAAGAGAAACTTGAACTATAATCAGGTTGGATCCCAAAGAAATGTATAATATTCAGACAAATGTTTACAACTCAGAAATACACATGTGAAGTATTTACCCCTAAAGTGAACTTTTTTCTCAATAATCTTCAATAAAAGAAACGAAATTGGAAAAGATCTTAGACCAGAAAAATAGTTAGATTTCACAAAACAAAAATTGAAAATCAAAACTAGGAAATTTGAGAGGAATAAAGCAGAAAAGAGTCGCACGTCAATGAATCAAAGAAGATAAAAAGGTTGAACAGTAGGAAAAGGAAATGAGCGTGAAACCTGATGTGCTCAGACAGCAAAGGCAGAAGCAGAGAGAAGGGCTGCGACGGCAGAAACAGCTGCTGCTAACGTGCTTAGAAGGCGGGAAAAGTAGCGCTGCTTCTTCTTTTTTTTTTGTGGTTTTTTTGCATAAAGTTTATTACCACTAAACCCTTAATGTTTACTTCAATGTTATTTTTAACCCAAATAAATTGTATCCATCTTACATCTATTACAATCTTAATTAAAGATTAATGTATTTAATGAAAAAAGTATTTTATTTTTCAATTTGCGGGTGAAGAGAAAAGCAATGAATTTTTGTTGTTAGAAAATACTTTTTATAGTTATGTCATTTTTTTCTTTCTTTTTGCCTTGGGAGTTGGATATAAATGAAAATAATAAATTTAGTTATAATAATAAAATATAGTTAAAAAATTACAAATCTTTCGCTTTCTTTTCTCTTATTCTCTTCTCAGCTTCGAATCCAAAGTTTTGCAAGAAAAAATAGTCTTTATTCTTTTTTTTTTTTTTAATCTTTCTCTTCTTTTTTTTTCTTCCAAGTAAAACTCCCCAAATGAAAGACATTTTTTTTTATTTTCTTTTCTTTCCATCCAAAAAAGTTTTTATTCTAATTCCACTATCACCTCCTTCTTTCCCCGATTGCCTGTGCCGCCTCTGATACTCGTAGCCGCCTCCGATACTCGTAGGTGTCGATTACTCGTAGTTATTGATACCTACCTTCACCTTAACCACCTTCTTCATCTTCCTCCAATCTTTTTCTTTTAAAATTAACTACGATTTTAATTTATCTAAAACCCTGAAATAAGAAAATATATATCAACGTCTTATACACCTTATAAGTACTTGACTACGTGATCTTAATAAAATAGGGCAGAGCTACATTGAAACTTTAAAGAAAAGAAYGAAAAAATAAATTAAAATTGTTACTAAACAATTTATCTATATTAAATATTTAAATAACACATTTATATAATTTACAACGATATTTACGATAGTTAATGTTACAAAAAAGATATTTTGAGAGATAAAAAATCCAAAAAATCCATTTATAAATAATGTTTTTAATCCCTTAAACTTATTTTTAGAGGTGCTTATTTGGCCATTCTTCTCTTTACTCACAGTTCACACTTACAAGTAATTTAGCACACAAAACAGCTGAAAATTGCAACTCTAGATTATGCACAGAACTAGCAAACTCCCCTAGTTTTCTTATCTGCTATCCTCGTCCAATAGCTGGCTATTTCTCTTTGAGTCTGAGTAACGCTCTTTTTCAGGTGGCGGATCTCGGCCTTATCTTTCTCCTTTCCATCTGTAACAGCAGTAACATGAGCAGCCTTGGTGGATGCTGGAGGAGGTAACTCATCCAGTTCCTTGAGAACTCTTTCAATGTCTAAAACAAGTCTTTCAGCAAGTGTGCGACTGAAGTCTTCTCGGACAACGACTCGTAGCAAGGTGATATGCTCAGCATCTGGTGGCATAGTGTATGCTGGAACGATCCATCCAAATCTTCTCAGAGATTCAGCTATTTGAAAAACTGTGTATTTGCTGCTGTCTTTCAGAGAGAATGCAACCAAGGGCACCCCAACATCTTTCGATAAAATCTCAAATCGCCCCGTCTTTTCTATTCCTTCTTTGAGCACCTTTGCACTCTCCATGCAGTTCTCCATGACGTTTTTGTAACCCTGAGCACATATAGAAAAATGCAATATCGAAGAAGATGTAAAATACAGAAGCCAACAACATGACGTTTTCCTATCCTTCAGATAATGAAATTATGCTATGTGATTAAAGGAATCACCTCAAAGCCAAGTCTTATGAACTGATAGTACTGAGCAATTATTTGACTGGACCCTGCAAAATAAGAAGAAACATGAAGAGAAATTGAAGATTGCATATTGTAATTTCTCTTGGAAGGAAAAAATATATATATTTTCGGCCGATGAAAGTTAATTGATGTGTCCGGTTTATGTTTTGCCCCATAATCAACAAGTAAATGCATATAAAAGAGAAATCACTAGTAGACAAGAAATGAGGCTACCTTTAGAAAAATTCAGGGTGAATGTAGGTTGATCAGACCCAAGATAATTGATGTGAAATACAAGCTCATCTGGCAAGTCATCCTTGCTTCGCCAGACCACCCACCCAACACCTGCATATACGAGGCCATACTTGTGACCGCTAACATTAATGCTTTTCACCAGTGGCAAACGGAAATCCCACTCAAGATCTGGGTAAAGGAATGGTGCAATAAACCCTCCACTGGCAGCATCAACATGAATTGGGGTGTTCCACCCAGTTTCTTGGTTCTTCTTGGTTAGGAGTTCATTAAGGAGCTTAACATCCTCAAATTCCCCATTAAGGGTTGAACCTAAAATAGCTGCAACACATATGGTATTTTCGTCTACCATCTCAACAGCCTTAACAGGATCCATAACGTAAAATCCTTCCTTCAATTTCACCTCCTTTAGCTCGACCTCAAAGTACCTTGCGAATTTCTCCCAGCATACCTACACAACATATATTCCAAGAAATTATTAAGATAGAAAAATGGCATTGGCATATACATATATTTCTTTCCATGCTGTTTTCATTTCCTTTACCCATTTTTATTCACAAGGGAAGAAGCATAACAAGTCTGAAATACCGCATCAAATAGACAAGCAATAATTAGCCTGACATAAGCTATYCATTGGAATTAAGAAAGAAAAGCCTGAAATTAAGAATGGAGAATTATGATGAGATCAAGCAATCTGTTGAATACATACATAATAGCAGTTCCCTCTTAACCAACTATATTGGTTGAATTTCAGAAATCCATGAATCTGCAATACTTATGGTCCTCAAAACCAAGAAGGCCACTGGTGATCAATGTGAACACCATAAAAAGCAGGAAAATAAGAAGAAGAAATGATGATAGGCGACAATGCGRAGCAATCATTGCACCAATTAAAATTTTCTATATTAAGTATGTGATGTTTTTTTAAGTGAAGTTTCTTCGAAGTAGGTCCAATTGCAGCATAAATTGTGCCAATCTTGCAATTATAGCACAGGAGATAGAAATGATAAAACTAGTTATACCCTTCTTTCTCAAATTGAATGTCCTGATTTCTGTTTTATTCAGTTCTGAAAGATCCTAAAGTAGAGTTTTTTATTGATCTTTACTGAATAATGTTGTTCACAGTTTATTGGAGCCTATTAGGGTTCTTTTAATAGTTAAAGAAAACAAAGAAAGATTTGATTCTGTAGTCTGCAGTACATACTGTTATTGATTGGTTATGATTTGGTTGGTGTCAGAGTTTCATTAGGATTCGGTATTGAGAGTTGCAGTATCTCATCAGCATTTGGTTTGGTAGTTTAGCAGCCTATAAATAGGCTATTTGGGCAGATACTTTGTAAGACATTGTATTATGTCATATTATGGTTGTTTCAATAAAGTCTTAATCTACCTTTTTTCTATTGTCTTTCTATTATGTCTTTAAGTTATTATTTTAAAACATACTTCGCCAGTGAAATGTATCATTTGAAATTATGCAGATATAAATTAAAGTCAACTGATTAAATTACCTGAACATTAGCTCCAGTTACGATGTTAGGTTTATCATATGGTTTGCCTTCTGCCTTTCTCTTAGCTTGCCACTTTCTTTTTAAAGCAAGACCTGCAAGCATTATTGCCTCTGATGATCCAACAGTTCCTACTCCAATTGCTGTCTCATCATCACCAACAGGAGCATTGAAGAGATGGGCTATCATATTGACACATCGGTTCTGCAAGATTGTTGATCAGATTAGGAATTAGAGATTGAGAAAATATTATTAGTTTTGGTGTTGAAATTGAACCTTAAACAATAGGAGTAAGGAAACATTCAAACCAGCAGAGTTAAAGATTAAGGCAGTTCTCATAAAATATCTCTCTTTGTAATTAGTAGGCCAGCACAGAGAAACTAATTCCAAAACAAAGAAGTACATGTAAGTTAATTATAATATAACTTAACCTGTGAGTGATGGGAATATCGAATAGCGGAGAAATGATAATTGTTGATCACCTCTTTATTACATGATAAAGTGTTCCTTCTAGACTGCTCAAGGACATTACTAAAACATAACTGTAATCAAGATAATCACTAAGAGTTTCTAAGATCTTGTTTCTTACCACAGCAACTACAAGCAGTCAATGATTTATTGCTTAACATCAAAAAGAAAAATAACCAACAGCAAATGCTTCAAATTCTCCAGCCTGCTTATACCACTAAAGCATGCTATCAGGAAGAAAACCAACTGAACCTACTGTGGAAAACCTAGAGGACTTTCTCCAAACAGTACACAAATGAAAATTTTGGAATGATTTATGAATGAATTYTAGTGATTTATKGAYTCTATAATAGTCTATACTTCAATGTAACTAGTCATAACAACACTTATGAAGTGATCTTCTCTTCAACTTCTACCTYAAAAATATTTTCTCAAGGCACAGAGAAKATCTTACAGTAACAATCTTGATATCTCTTCTTTTTCCCTTTTCAAAGAAATCCAGCTCAGAATGGTGAGTGTTTGTCATGGATAACTTGAGTTCTATTAATAAATTCTTGTATTCATTAGCTGAAAAACAGAACATAGACAATCCTTCTTTGGTTACCTTTTCTCTCTAATAAATATAATACACGCCTTGGCTCCTTTGTTCTGCTTTTCTATACAATAAACGAGAAAACTTCACAGTTGTTTGCGAAAACAAAGAAAAGAAGCATTTCCAAGTTTAATACTAACAAATAGCAYGAAAAGCAGAAAACTTGTTTGTATTAAGCGAAATGCAGGAATAATTTCATATTCTCCACTTGCTAATATAGCATTTTTCATTTAATTAGACTTCAGCTCCTCCAAAGGATTCTTCTAATGTTACGGAAATTATTAACATTTCTGCATGTAATGTACATAAGGGGGTGGGGAGGGAGGGGGGTTGAATAGAACTGTGCTTCTCAGACCAACTCCTAACTTCCAAGGATTACTCATCCTATCTATCCCGCAGTTGAAAAGGCACAGCTTTTGAGTCAAGAAATAAAATAAAAATTGGTACACAATCTGAAGTACACAGTTGGTTGTGTCTGAAATGTGGACACTAAAGCAATAAGTTTAACTTTTATGCATTTAAAAAATGGATATTTGGATTCCCAAACATGTAATTACCTAAAGTAAGATAAGAAAAGAATGATTTTTGATATCTTTTTCCGGCCGATGCTTATCATGTCCAAATACAACTGGGATAAGAACCTAAGAGAGAACTTTCCTGGTTTATAAGCAAAGCCCTGGGAATCCCAAACACGCCCTTTGAGACAAGAAAGTTAATCACTTTTGGTTTGAAAAAAACGAATCAAGAATCCAGATCCACCTGAAGTTCAGTGGTGACAGGGTACTCATCCATGTCAACATAATTCTTGTTATCTTTTTCCGGCCGATGCTTATCATGTCCAAATACAACTGGGATAAGAACCTAAGAGAGAACTTTCCTGGTTTATAAGCAAAGCCCTGGGAATCCCAAACACGCCCTTTGAGACAAGAAAGTTAATCACTTTTGGTTTGTAAAAAACGAATCAAGAATCCAGATCCACCTGAAGTTCAGTGGTGACAGGGTACTCATCCATGTCAACATAATTCTTGTTAACTGCAGACATCATGAGCTTGTCACACTCTGGCTCCATCCAAGTGGTGACAAATGAAGCCAAGTTCAACCTTGGATTTCCATCCAACATCAACTCATCATTCACTATTTGATAAGCTGCTTCCTTTGGCATGGACATCTCTGGCATCTTAAACCTACAAATTTCCAGAGAAAACATAAAAACTTCTTGAACCCTAAAACTTCTAGCATGCAAAAACACCACAAATCCCAAGTTCATGATTACTTAGGTAAAGCAACGAAAGCAACGAAATTTCCTTGTGCAAAAATTTCTTGAATAGAAATGCATACCCAAAAGGGATCAATTTATAATTATAACATACAAATTCAAAGTAAAACTTGGAGGCAGACCTGGGAAGTGGTGCTCTGACATATCTGGAAGCAAAAGTGGAGTGCAACTGCTCTCCTGAGTCTGCAACAGTAGTTGTGAGCGCCATTTTTTCTACCCTCTCTTCGCTTTCTTGAGCTGCTTATTTCTTCTTGCAGAAGTGAAATGATCAACTGATCAAAATTTAGCAGAGAACCTAGAGGTTGATTGGAAACTGAAGTGACAAAGCGAGAGTGATAACTACATGGACATTCAAGTGAGGACACGTAGAGATGATAGAGCAGTTTGCAAACGGCCCCCCACTAATTCAAAGAAACTGTCGGTATGGCTTATGCTCGTTGGCAGTATTGCCAACTGCAATCCTTGTGGGGCTGAAACAGTTCTTGCCCGTACAATTACTAAAGGCAAAACAGTCTATTTTAYAATCCTCCATTTGTTATATGTTATATTATGTTTGTGAGAAAATAAATTGATTTAAAATTATTATTATTAAAATRAAATTTTTATTAAGAATTAATGTCGTAAAAGAATATTAATTTATGATGTTGATGTAAAAATTAAATAATGATAAAAATAAAAAATATATTTAATGGTAAAAGGGATCTGATATTAAAGAGAAAATAAATTGATCTAAAATTGTTATTAAAGAAATATATATTATTCATCCATTAAAAAAGAAGAAAATTGATTACATGAGAGAGAAAATATTAACTTGTTACATAAATTTAAAAATTAAATAAGAATAAAGATATATATATATATATAATGGTGTCTTGAAGGGAAAAAAATTCCATTGTGTANGGTGTCTTAGAGGGAAAAAAATTCCATCGTGTAACATAAACGAAAAGAGTATTATTTTTAAATGTGTCATCTTAATATTTTTAATTTTTTAAAATATGTCACTTTCTAAATATTAATAAGGACTGAATTTTTTTATACCATTCAAACAATAAGGTCAATCTCTTTTCTTCCCTTTTTTCCATTCAATTAATTCCTTATATTTCAAAATAAGGATAAAAATATTATTTTAATAATAGTGTCAAAAGATTTTATTATCTATTAATTTGCATATTTTAACTCGATTATGCATTTAAATTTTTAGCTTCAAATTGGAAATGGATTGATCAAGGCTATATATCATGATTTTTTCTGCAAATTTTAAACTATATAAATATGAATAATATGTAATATTTCATGCCTACCCATTAGGCCTAACATATCAATTCTTGTAGAAGGTTTAAACTAGAGGAGGGAAAATACAAGGGTTGAGTGAGGTATAGAAGGGAAAAGCAGTTTTTTAAAAAGATTGAATTTTTAACTCCCGATTAACGATACATTAAGTACGTTGAAATGAAATGACCTTTTTAACTTTTAACGTCTGATTGACATGAGTAAAGTAGAAAAACATTTTCATTTAAAAACTTCCTAATCTAAATAACAAGATTAATAGCTGTTTACAAATTACTTTTTAATGTAACACCCAATTTGAATATTCTTTAAAAGTGAATCGTGAATATTCTTTCGATATTCACTTTAAATATCAAATTACTTTACTGTACGAATGTAAAACAAAAAGTAAATATCGATTTGAATGTAAATATTGATTTGTTTCGTCAAAAACCTAGATCAAATAGGTTGCATGTGCCCTTGGGATTAGTGACTAGTACAATTTAGAGCTGACTTTGCCATATGAAATGGCGAGATGTCCCTTATTGAAGGGAGAGTGACATTAAACTGAATTTCTCTGCAGTCTGTTTGAAAGGTAGTTTAGATAATTCAGCAACAATGACATGAAGGAGATCCATAGGTCACACATTCTTTCTACTTTTCCTGCAACTCTTCTTTTTCCTCCAAACACCATTTATATATTTTAGGCATACTTGACTAGGGCATTGATCTTTTTACTGCAGGAAAAACCTGAGAAGAGATAGAGAACTGTGTTAAGACTATACTAAATGTTTCTTCTTTAGAGGAAGGGGAGAATATGCATAAAAAGAGTCCAATTTAGAGAAGGGCATTACATATATTATCATCCACAAATGCTGAAAGCAAATTGTCAATTTCACACATGAATATGGAGCATAATTTTCTAATAAAGTAAAAAAAGACATGAAAGTACTGCAAATGGATCAAGGGCATGACCTTGAATTAGAACATCTGCAATTGGTGAAGCAGTCATTTGTCATCAGAACATCTTGCCAACACCCTCCTTCCTCGGGATAGATTCATGAATATCAAATTTACRCCAGTTGCCCATCAATGGAGCTAGCTGCTCAGTTTTGTCATAGAGACCTAATAAGCCCCCTGTGTGTATAAAGAGGATCTTTTTTCCTTCCCATTTCTTCGGATTCTCAGCCATATCCTTCATCATTCCATAAGCTGCTTTTCCACTAGAGAATGCAAAAAAAGAAAWCATGTAAATAGAAGAAAATGTTTTATCAACTGCAAAAGTCAATTTCTGCAAGAGTRGGGCTTATAATACATCAATCATTACCTAACCAGAGAACACCTAGAACCACGACTAAAATCATTAGATGGCCAATAATTGCAGCATCATTGGCCACTCAGATGCCTGCTTCAAAGCATCTATATCTGAGGGAAATATTTACCATTTGACAAGCTGTAAGTTTTAGCAATATCAAGCTTAACGAACCACTGACATCCAACTATAGAAAAGTATACACAATGAAGAACATCCTTCACGCATAAAATAACCAAGGAAACTCAAATTGCTATAGCAGCGAATAGAAAAATCTTCCARGCCATCTAGGAACATAATCTATATAAGCTGCATGCATCCACAATTATTAATATATCAAAATTTTACAATTAGATYATATATTACATAGTAGTATCGTTACTACTTCATCAATTATAAATGAATTGTTTGTACATGTTAAGGTTCTCATCACATGATAAATTTGCATTCATCTTTTGCATTCATTGACTTATTGAATTATGACATAGCTGATAAAGTTATGATGAACGAGTTTCACGTGCATAACAGTAATTTAATCCTGTATTTTTATACTATGCTGACATGACCAAAGGATTCCTGAAAGCATACACATACATCTTTGACATCAACAGTTAGCATTCTAAGGAATGATTTTGTTGAACAGTAAAGACATTTGCCCCTATAAACATTCAGCTCTGATACCCACGAAATCTTTATGGTTAGCATGTGATCTTGACACAGAAGCAGTACGTCTGAAGACATTCATCAATCCAACAAAGGCCTAGTCATATCCGCAATGCATTTTGATCCTCACTTTCAAGTTAATTATGTCGTCAGAAATGCTTGAGATTTCTCCAACTAAGATATGAAATACAGAAGACATCTGAAAGAAAACCGTACTGGACAGTCCCAAAACATTTGAATAGAAAGTTTCTGTTCCTTCATATAGCACCGACCCACAATTGCTAAGATCTTTTCACATTTCAGACATTTTCATGCTCATAATATCCAATTAACTCAGGGGTCAGGGGCATCTATTTAGTACTAAACTTCAAACATGAAGAAACTTTTTGGTCTTATGCATAAAAGATAATACCTATASACAGGGTCAAGAATTACACCAGTAGTTTCAGCTATTTCCTTGACAAATTTAAGCTCTTCGGCTGTGTTCATAGCATATCCAAGACCTTTGGCCTGCATGGAAGCAAAAATCCATATGTAACTTATGAGGAACATCTACGACAGAGATGCAAACACACTACAAAACTGAACCAAAGAGGGACCAAATATTTTTTTTCCCCCAAAAAAAAAAAAGAAAAAGAAATGATGTGTGAGGATTCATGTACTTCAGATTTTGATAGCCAGCACTATTATTATATAACTTAGATGCAAACAAACTACAAGACTGAACCAAAGACAGACAGAAATTTAAAATAAATAAATAAATTGCTGTGTGTGAGGATTCATGTATGTCAGATTGTTATAGCCAGCATCTATGATTCTATAATGATGCTACTAAGAGAACCTGAACAAAAATATACTGGCTTCATATGTAATGTGTTTCCTCCTAGGGAAATTAATAGATCTAGTACAGGCAGAACTTCTATTTGTAACGCTACTATGATAGCAGTGTCAAATGGATGAACTAAACAAAATTTAGAGAAGATCCTCATCTGGCACAGTAAACGCTAATAATGCACTCCAGATACAGGGATCTATAATCATTTTGGAGAATGATCAAAACAAAAAGAATCAAATGWCTAATACCTACAATTGTAGTAGCCGTTAGCAAACTTTTCTTTAGTMATTGAATCAAGTGCTTACATTTTGAATGAAAACAATATCACGGGAGCTCACACCTGCTCCAAGTCCATCAAGGAGACCTTGAGTGTACTCATAGAAGTACTCAGGATCATCACAAACGCAGTACGCATGAACCTAAATCAAAATTACGCATCAAAGGACAGTTGACTTCTAAACATTATGAAGATATAGAGAAAATGGAAAGAAAAGATGTACTTTTGCTTTCAAGTTGCTCAAACAGGATCCAATYGACAAACCTGCAATTGTACCCCCACTGGAAATTACAAAGAAGATGACAATCAAGCTTGATATATGAGYAGTAGATGATTGAATAGGTTTCYTATAATCGTGATTTCACACAAATTATGAAAACTTTGACTAGACAGAGTGGCAGGTGTCTTTTGTGAATCCACATGAAGCTGGTTTGGTTCTTCTGGYAGCCAATAACCTTCAATTCCCACCACCAACTACCCGGCCGCATATTATTAAAAACAATGGCTGGCAATGARGTTGAAAACAAAACATAAAAACATTAAAGTTTCAATTTCAATTAACCATTTTTCTTAACATATCACATCAAGCTCCTGGTCCTGAAATCCAGACTCAGYCTCCATCATAACTATCAAAGTAAGAAACTAAAARGGAGAGAATACAACTAGACTATCTAAAGAACCATCAGCGAAATCCCATTACGAAGRAAGCAAYAAAACCAACCCTTGATCTTTCCAGAGCTGAAATATCACATTGAAATAACAGTACATATCAACTGTCGTAMTTTTATTAGGTCGAAGAGGTAGCTGGTTGAGCTACTGACCAGCAACTACAGATTTGTTTCTTTCATCAAGTGGAACTGCATGATATAAATGGGAAGTTTCTTCTTTGCAGATTCAGGAAGAGAAAGAAAAGCAGCTATAAGAAGGTGAAAACTACAAAAAGAATTAAGGAGCAAAGTTCTCTTTTAACTCTTCCATACACCTAATAACACATTTTTGTGGCTCAGATTACAGATTGCCAAGCACCCATGGTTTTTTTCGAATACATGCTAAATTGCAAAATTGCTCATATTTTTCCAATCGTATTAAAAATGAAAACAAAATAGAAATCCTCTAAAGATTGCTAGCATGGCAACTATAAACCTAAACCAGAAGAARATTTTACTGCTCTGCYCAATGAATTGGAAAATCACCCTAATATTCTCTGGAAAAGTCAGTGGGCTAAGACTGTTAAATAAATTACATGCTTTATTATCATCAAGGTAGATGAATTACAACTAATAGTAACAAAGAAGCAAATATCTRACAATAATATTCAGCATATCTTTTTCACAGTAGAAATGAATTTTGTGGTTTCAATCTTCATCCTTCCCTCCATCTCATTCCACGATAAAATTCTTTTTTGTGTTTATGTTTCTTTTTTTTCCAATTTTTAGCCTCATGTTTGTTTTCTTTTGTTTAATATTGACTGGCTATCTAGGCTGTTTGGGGCATTTTGAAACTTTGTATTCTAAACTTTAAAAAAAAAAGAGTTGGGTTACTTAAATGCACATGGATGCCTGCATACTGAAAGCACAAATAAGAACTAAGCCATAAAAGCTTAGTGAGCCAAAAAGACAAAACCTGCCACATGCTACAACAATGTCATCAAATCCTTCAACCTTTGAAATCTGAAGCTGCTGGTCTACCTCCCTWATTGCTTCAACATAGCCCCTGAAAAGAAAAGAAGATTATATAAATGCATTAGCGCAGAGGTCCTACCTCTATCTGTTAGAGCATTTGGTGGTCTACTCTACTGCATGCAGTGTTTTTAATGCTAATCATGAGAATGTGAAAGAATGTCTAGAAAAAGGACAAATGCCAACCATAACCACCAATATATTGCTTTTCTTCCCATGATAGGCAGAAAAACAAAGTTTAGAGAAAAGATGTCAGGGTCCATCACGGGAAAGCTCAAAGAAAGAGAACTCCAGACTTTCAGTTTGAGAYCAGTTAGTTCAATCTGTCAACAAAAGGCTAATGTTTCCCCAAGATGCGCAAAGGTARCAAAAGTTCTACAACAGTTTTTATCTCAATAAGCATACTGATAAGGCCAAAACTAATGTGTCATTCATTTTCTATGTTGTTAGTTCTGCAATTCTTTCTGAAATTCCCACTTCTCAGTCTATCTCTGAGAGATCCAAATATTGGTAGTATAGCAGTGTTTCTGACTAATAATCATGAAGTCTCTATGTAAACGAAAAAAATGAATGAAAACTTCCTTCGAAAAACTAGGCAAAGTAAAAGAATTTATTCAATGAAATGGAAATCCTTCGCCCTTTTACTCTTATCTTATTTAATATTTAATCATACAAGAATTTGATATAGGATAGCTTCAAATCCATGAGATGTACAAAAGCATGCGTGGAATAACCAGTAGTTCATCCCAGAGACCAGAAKAAAAAAATATATGAAACATCGGGTCTCTYCCTTAGCGGTCTAGAGCTGCAAATGGATTTATCTTTATCAAACTGTTGGGGCTCAAGTTCAGTTATGCTTGATGTTTGATTCTAAACGAGCTCAAATCTGGTTTATATTTCAATCTTAGGTTCCATACTTTGTCGGGCTTGAATTCAATGTAATGTTGTAGAAATACCGCAACGAGGCYTGATCAAAATATCTWTCTGTTAGTGTTTAAATTAAAAAAATTAAATCTGATATAGGATATATGTGTATATGTTGGTGTTGGATGTGTATACAACATCTTTGATGATGGTGTTAATCAGTTATATTGAATATTACAGAAAGGGAAAGGTTTTCAAACAATAATGACACAAGTGCACTCAACCACAAAACTCAAACTCTGTGTATATGTTGGTGTTGGATGTGTATACAACATCTTTGATGATGGTGTTAATCAGTTATATTGAATATTACAGAAAGGGAAAGGCTTTCAAACAATAATGACACAAGTGCACTCAACCACRAAACTCAAACTCGAAGTCTAATTGAAGCCCAAGCSAGTGACAAGAGAGTAGAAAAGCAGGAAGTTTTTTCTGGGTGAAGTAATATATCAAGTATAGGAAAGATACATGACCCTTAATGTTCGTAACAGCTATAACAACTAGGAATGAGGAAAACAGATAGGAATGATTTAAAAAATGTTCAAAAGTAAAGATAATCTAATACAATTATAAAAGTGGGAATGATGAGTCCTATGATTTACATTAAAATGTTTCTTCCCTTCTGAATTGTCTAATATGCCCTAACAAAATTTATTTAACTATCCTAAATAAATGTAGAATTATATGTAAGTTAGATTGCTTTGTTAGAATAGAAAGTTATTATCTATAAATACACTAGAAATTAAGCATATAAATGCACTACAATAAACCAAAAAGAAAAAWGACATCCAAAATAAAATAAGGGAGTCAATAATTAATCCAGTCACGTGAACCTAGCAGACAATAAAAGATTAAAAGAATTCGTTTATCACAACTACCCCAAATAAAAATGTAGAGTTTTTTGTCAGTTACATTRAGTTGTTAAAATTTAAAAAAATATATATAACTACACTACAGATCATGTATATACATGCACTATAATAAAACTAAAAAATGAAAAAGGACACCCACAATAAAATAAGTGAGCCGACAAGTCCAGTCACAACAACCCAGCCGACAAAGTAAAAGATTAAAAAGATTCATTTATCGTACACAGTAAATAAATTAGTATAAAACATCATCAATATAGAAAWTGTTAAATGACCACTAAAAATAATTGTACTTTTAAAAAGTTTAAATAAAAATATAATTTATCAAAAATTTAACATCTGCAACCTCTAGAGAGAGAGAGAGAGAGAGAAGACCAGGATCAAGTTTGAAGCATAAATTGCCTGTAGCTTTCTGACAGTGAATGAAGAGATAATCTGAAATTTATGCTTTTGAAGAAGCCTAACACACATAAAAGGGGACAGTAGATAAACCTTAAGCACGCCTAAACCTCAATAAAATTATGAAATTGTCGATTTGCAGTTCCTAAACACCCCTAGATTTGATGAGCTCAAGTGACAGCTATAACCACTAAAACCCACCTTTTTATTTATTTACTTTTACTTGCRTAGAATAATTATTGTACATGTTAAATCTAACAAACAAGAGGGTGACACACTKAAATGCCGAATTTGATTAATCAGTACCATGCTTCGCTGTTCTTTGTTTGTTTTTTCACCAACTTTCCTCATCACCTTGATGACTATTGCAAAAAATGTTTATGGATCTTCCTATTCTGTATGCATTTCCTACCAAAAAATGATGGCAGAGAAAAGACAAAATATCATAAAGCAGCCTCACCAGGTTCCTAAAGAATTSGATCCACCAACAGGAATGACATATGGCCTTCTTCCTTCTCTTAATAGTTTTTCTTTCAGAATATCAGCAAGTGCCTGAGGTTGAATGCACAGGAAAAATATACTTAAAAAAAAAAGGCTCTGGGTTCAAGAATTATCAAAAATTAATTGCTAGGCCACCATTCTCATATGCATGTATCAATAAGTTTTCTTTTTTGGATAAACCAGATACCACCAAGTTCAATRAAGCTCCAACATAAGGAGGGGATAGAGATTTTATTGTGTTTGGACAGTCAACAAGAAGGAWGAGGGAGATAAGCTGCTATATTAYATCTTTATCTATGTTTTTAGGTGAGGATAAGCATCGAGGTATTTTAGTCATTAAAAAGRTTTATTAAAGTTGGTCTCCTTTCCATCTGTTTCCTTCCACTTCTTTACAGAAACCAATTTGGACCCTTGTTAACTAAACACAATCCCTACATTTCCCTCCATTTCCTTGCCCTGAACAAAGATCAATCCAAATGCCTAAATTTGTTTCCTCTCTGCCTTTCTTTCAAACTCCTTGAATTTAAACAYAGTATAAAAAACAATTAAATTTATCCAATGCCTTACGTAGTCTAACAAAACACTAAATTTGGTTAGGTGAAATGTGGAAGGAAAAGGGAAGGGAAGTAAATGTGGCCTTAAACAGCAGACTACACAGTKTGGATAGTATGAGAAAGTTGACATAGTCACGAGAGGTGCCATTTTCCTTCTACATCATCATTTCTTCCTCTCTCAAATTTGAGGGACTGGGAAAGAGAACATAAGTTGAACTAATGACAAGATTGGCCTTACATTTTAGCWATAAAAATTGAATAAGAGAGAATGAGGGATAAAAAGGTGAAGTAACCTAATAAATCTCTTTGTTTTCCYCTCCCTGTCCTCTTCGCCTCCCCTTAGGTGGAGTATTTGTATCCCTCCCCTTTCCCCTCCCATTCCATGAACCACACTATGCRTAAGTTACCAAACCTTGAAGTACGCACTCAATTTTTTTTATAAACCAAATTTAGATGAAAGCAATCACCAAGGGAATCCTAAGCACCATAAGACATGGGCTAACAAAAATGACGTGAAAAGGAAAAGTTGTCATACCACACTCCCAATATTCGCATACTCTTCTTTGGAAACAAGATCAATGTGGGCTCCAACTAAACGTTCAACCAGGAGATTCCCTGTCAATCCAGGATCTTTGTCCACAAGAACCTACAATATAAAAGATATCATTGCAAAAGATGCATACCATTCGCAAGCTGAACTTAAAATAAACAGAAGGATGAAGAAATACACACCTTCGAAGTACGTAGTATAAGATAACAGTCAAGATTTAAATACTTAGCAGCTACTGCAGTAGCTCGGCAATGATTACTTTGGATGCCTCCAACTGTAACAACACAATCTGCCCCCTGGGCCMCAGCATCAGCTAACAAAAATTCAAGTTTCCTGACCTTGTTACCGCTCAGTTGCATTCCTGAAAGATCATCGCGCTATAAAATGGAGTTTTTCAGTCAGGATTGAGAGTATAAAACGAAACAACACTGACAAAGCCAAAAGAACATCTGCATGTCAAGTGGTCAGCAAAGAATCCCATATATCTACTTGAAGAGACCATAACCCACTTCATTTCTCTAAATAATAGGCAAATGAAAGGGGAAAGRAAAAATGGTTATACAGACAATATTATGGACCTGTGCACTGCAAGCCATAAGGCATCGATAATCACGTTGAGCACACGATGAGCCTSTGAAGTTACTTTCTTAACTTGGGATATTTTTAGAAAAAAATGAAAATTCTGTGGAGAAGAGAAGAGAATGAAAGCTGACTGTTTAATTCGAAGCCCTGATCCATGGTATTCTGAAGTTTGATTCTCATGAATTTCCTTATCAGAAGAAATAAATCCCATTTCTACAATATTTAACCATAACTTCTTGGCAGTGTGCTCGTTAAGACCATTCATATGGATTCTAAGTTTGATTCACTCTGCTGGTGACCCACTTTTAAACTTCTCTTGATTTGAAGTTCATATCTTGACCTTTGTTGATCAAATTTACTTTAGGATTGCGCTAAGCACAACAGTTGGGTGCCTCCAGTAGAACAGTATAACCCTGAGCAGAAATTATATCAGTGGACTTTCTTTTCGTCCCCTTTGACACTCCTTAAAAATTGATGCATTCATATGGCTTTACTTCACCTATTCCATCGCTTCATGATACCATTAACACCAATGGAATTTGACGAAATCCCGTTTAGCATTTTACTTAAAAATAGATATCTCYTGCATAGGCAAATTTTAGTCCCAACATAAATTATGTGCTATCAGTAYTATTTCCAAACAATTTACACGTCATGAAAAAAGATGCCCCTTTACCAATTGAATTTCACTGTCAAAGAACTCCCTTTGCTTTCCGTTTTTGAAATCTTCAGTTTTCTTCATAAATCCGCCAAAAGTACCAATATTCATATTTCTATATAGAATGTCCACCATCCAATGAATAGGAAAGAACAATAATGAAAGAATACAAAAGTAAGTTATCCGGTAGTACCTTTATCCAGACCTCAGTGTTCCTGGGCAAATTCGGAAGGTTCCACTTGTGAATTGGGGTGGGAAACTGATCACAAATAAAATATCAAAGAAAAGAAAAGCACAAGATAAGAAATTAATCAATCGAAAACTTTAAGAATCAGTAGAAAACTCAAAGTCAATTTTACGTTTTCTTACATGTCCTAGGGAGTATACATGAGAAGGGATGGGGSTGAGATGAGAGGCCCAAGCAGGGGGTTGATAAGGCTTCTTTGTGAGGAAACTGAAAGCTGATTCTTGAGGCTTTTCTGCTTCCATATTGATGAGAGATGAATGAGAAGAGCAACGTATTTGCCTCCTACAACTGTAAGTGGTGGTGATGACTGGAGAAGCCGGCAGCGATGGTGATTGGGGTGGCGGAGAGACTGAGAATACTCTACTAAGGCTAGAAGTGTTCCACAGCATTCTCCTTGCCGTTTTTGCTATTAGGATTTTGATTTTGTCTGAGGATTACATTTTACAACAATGCTGTTTTTGCTGAGACTTTCTATTTTTATTTTTTTATTTTTTATCACTCAKTATTCCATCTAGTAGTCGAATTCATTTTGAGTTGTGCTCACAAAATCTCATACTTATTAAAAGGAACTTGGTTCAAATTTTTTTAATAGAACGTCACAAGTAAATATTAAATATATTATATTTTATTCTAATTTAACGATTTGCTTATGGATTGTTTTAATTTATTCCATTATTCGAATTGAGACTTTCAACACAAATCACGAATTTGAATTTTTGCAAAACGATCCGCTATACTCGACTTAAAATATATACTAATAATACTGTAGAAATATTTTTTCTATTTTATGAAAAATAGTATATAACATGTAATATTTTTGCTTATCAAATCATATTGTTAAAATAGTAAAAAATTAAAAGAAATTCATTTTATTTTTATATTAATAATTTTAATAGTAAAATTTATGTGTCCATCATTGAATGGGCTTTTGACCACTTTAGGTTTAATTTGATAATCAATCCCGTCAGCGAAAGGTCATGAAAATAGGATTTTACTAATTATGAATGTCCTCTCAAAAAGAACTTTAGAAATGGATCGTATKATTAAAAGAGTGATACAAATGAACGCAATGCATTAGCAAAATGCATCAATAAAATTTTGTTGCATTTATTGAATGCGTTCAGTTAAATTTAGGAATCAAATGGGTTCCTCCCTTCCATGCTCTCTGACAAAACCGTAGATTGTACTTTGTCAACCAATGGTATCCACTCTGGCCTATCTCATTCCAGCTCGTTTAGAAAAAGAGCAACTCAACCAGAGAGTTTCCTCCTTTTGTTCATTCTAGGGCCCCTTAACACAGCGACGGGGCATTACAATTGCCAGAGCAGGCCAAAATTTATTTTAAAAAGTAAGCTAGTTATCTTGCTTCGAATCAGAATCGTATGAGCTCGAGAATATTATTATTTAGGTATGATTGGACAGTTGGAGACTCGCATTCTACCGAACTGGATTTTAGTAAGAAATATGGAAGTCATCGTCATAGTCCTTTGAAATCAGAAGAAGAACCGTGGATGTTATTCTTCCTTTGAAACAAGTTATCGTCTTCTTCCTTTGAAATCCCTACTTGATGCTTTGAATTCCCTACTTGTTTCAACAATTTCAACAAATTCCTCATAAATCAGACCATTCGCCTTCTTCCTCATTTTGCTAAAGTCAGTGTTGTCCGAGAGCGTGGAAAGGAAAGGAGGAACACATTTGATAAATGTGTTCTAAAATTTTTTTAGAAATCGATGTAAGAATCGAACGCATTTAGTAAATATAATAAATTTAATATCGAATACATTTAGTGAATGCGTTTCGTTCATTTCTATCGTTCTTTTACTAATACCGTCTATTTTAAAATTTTTTTTAAATAGAATGTCTAACAAAAATTCATAACAATAGATGGAAAGTATTCGCAAAATGTGTGGGGCCGAAGTCTAACGCAGTTCGAGATACGTTGACCTTTCCATTGGATTTATATATACTAATCTTAAAACTCCAACGCAAACCAGGCTCAAGTTCACAAAAATTAGGAAGGAAGAAAGAGAAAATTTATTTCGGAAAAGAGCATTATGACTGGTGATAGTGGCGGAGAAGAAGTGGCCGCCGCCACTTGCAGTGCATTGCAACCTCTTAGCCGGCAAGAATATGCTCATACCTGTCATGTAGGCATTTCAAGCAGCTCAAATTGCAGTGCGAGCTGAAGTCCATCATGGAGACCTGTGGTTTCTTTTGCCTTTTTGATCCTGACAACGATGCCAACTCTGCTTAGGTGGAGTTCTCTGCCGGAGACGACAACACACTGCCAAAGCCGGAATTGCCTACGAAGAGGATCGATGGACTTGACAGGTACACCTACATAGCCTTCTTCGATGCCGTCAACCACTAACCTTTAGATGGAAAATATTTCTGATTTATTTATTAATTTAATGCAAATCCCTAAGCATGCTTCTATTTTTCAGCCCAATACATTTTATCAATGTGTTGCGTCTATTTTTATCACTATTTCAAAAACCCTTTCATTGATGGAGTCGACTCTCAAAAAAGGGCCTAAAGTGGCAAAAAACGCTCATTGTATTACCAGGTAAAGGAACAGAGCATTTGACATAGAATTACTATATCATTTAGTAATATATAAGGAGGACCCATAGAAGTTAGAGTTCCACTTTTCAAAAGGAAAATAATTCTTCGATTAAGAAGGTGTTTTTTGTAAATATTTTAAATGCAATTACTCTCAGCATTTTTTTCAGGTACAAAATTCAGAATTCAAATTTTCATGAATTTGAATTACGATTACATTTATTAGGTTATATTTTTAAAATTTATTAATTTTTTTCATCTTTATAAATTTTCAAAGCCTTCATTTACATTACCAAACTCAATTATCTTTRACAAATTTGGGGGTTTGAAGTTTTGCCTTCTCTCTAATCCGAAATTTAATAGGCAGTGCTTCTTTCTCTCTCTCTCTCTCTCTCTCTCTCTCATCTTCCTCGACAAGAAGAACTCATTCAGTCAATAGACAATGATGGTCGATTATGAGTTGAATGATGCGAGAAGATAGTCGATTGAGAGTGAACTAAGTAGCTACAACCTCAACTTTGTTACTCGCAACTGGCAATAGGAAAAGGGAAGTACTGAAGCAATAGTTGACAATAAGTAGCTGAGAACAAAGTTGTACTAAAGTAATAGTGATAATGAGTCAACAGACAATAAAAAAATAATTTTTTGACATAATAGTCGATAGTTAATCGACTAAGTAGGTCTAACTTAACAAAGAGAGTCGGCGATGGATTGCCAACTTTGTTTAAATTTCAAAACATAATTTTCTTTATATTTCATTCAGGAACTCATCAGATTAGGAAGGAATGGGAAAACATAATTGGAACTAGTTTCTATAGTATTTTGTATTCCCATGTAATTAATTGATACAATTTACTGTAGTTTAGGAGGGAATTAGAGTTGGAGGGAAAAATAATAGTCTGAGAGGGAACTTCCCTCTTAATAAGGGAGGGTATTATGAGTTTTTTATCCTCTTGATCCGCAACAAATATGAATCAAATTGATCATCTRGCAAAGTCCTTTTCAAAAAATAACCTCATGTAAGATTTGATAAATACATTTATTTTTTCTCATAACGAGCGTAGATATAACTAAAGGAAAGGGACATTTTAGCTACAACTAATAAATAAAGTTGAGTTTTTTTCCTTGAAAGAATTTTTTTTTGATATCTTTAATGATAAAAAATAATCTCTAAATTTGTTTCTTGTACTTGGATAGATGAATTTGATTGACTGAAGCATAAGCATTATAGCTCTTCTCGTAGCATGTCAAGCAAAACTTGATTCTCAGAATTTCTTACTAAAATTGAGCATCGTAGTTAGTCTAATGATAAAGTCTTGAAAAAAAGCATAATATAATAAATGTAGTCGAATTTTGAATTTATAAAAAATTGAAATATTAGTTTTGTATGAAAAGGGGGTGAGGGAATAATGAGGGACCACACACCATGCCACCTATGGTGCCTACATTTGATGGCTCCATGACTAGAGCTAGGGCTAAGAAGATCCAACAAGAGTTGGACGAGGTAGTTGCATTCTACTTGTCCAAGGAGCTAGCTATGTTGGAGGATCTTCCTAAGCCTCATTTGTTGAGCATGGTGGCTATAGGAGCATAAGAAGACCTCAAGGATGTTTGAGGACTATTTTGGGGTATGGAATGGATTTTTAAGACATGGTTTTCTAGTTTATTTTATGTTTTATGCATTAGTTTCCTTTTATAGCAAAGTGAGTCACCTAAGTATAAAAGGCTTCATTGTCTTCACTTTTGGAAGGCAGAATTCATTCATTTAAGAACACAAAAAAAAAAAAAAAACACGGTTTCCCTTTTGGTTGAATGCATCGAATTTCCCTTGAGAGATTTAGAGTGCATTGTTGTTGATTTGGCTTAAGTTGTCTTGTGTGTGTTAATTCTTCAAGGGATTGGTGCTAGCAAGCTTCATTGAGTATCTTCCTTGTGCATGGCTGTCGTGGCCATTATGTAAGGTTGCAAAGGGAAGAAGGTTGAATTCTYATTGGTATTYGGTTCTTGATCTCAAGAGATCAAGGGTTGTTRCCTTGTTGRTTYYAKTTTTCTTTCAWYTATCCTTTCTATTCTGATTTCTTCCATTGTCGACTTTGGTCTAACATCTTCTATTATTTTCTTGTTATGTTTGTGTCTGGATCCAAGCTTTGTGGCTAATCCCCACATCAGGGAAAAATAGTAATTGAATATAAAAGAATTAATTAAAAAATTCCTCTTAATCTTGGTCAAATTGAGCTAAGAATTAACCTTGTATTTGGATGCCAAAACTAGATGAACCAGGATAAATGCTCCATTGTAAAGCATCTCTCCTCTATCATTAATTGAATTATAGTCATGAATTGAATCAAAAGATATAAAACGAAAGTTAAGATCGATAATGATTACTATAAAAATATCATAATTGTATCAATTTCCGGGCTTCATAGTAAACTAACAAATCACCTTCGAAAAGAACATAAACACCTAAAAGATGAAAAAAATTGGTCTGAATGTTTAGTATTTTCCTTCTTTTTCTTCTCCCTCCCTTCTTGTCCCTCAACCCATGCTATAATTGGCGTAGTAGATAGTATGCTGCAACCTCTCTAACCCCCACGCTAGCTCTATCTACCCCTTCTTCCTCTCCTTTTCCTTCTCTTGATGAAAACATTATCTTTCATTTATGAATATTTATCCCATTATACACCAATCTTTCATTTTGTGCATGAGATCAACAACAAAATTGCAAAAGTGGACAATCCATATCCCATGTCATCTTCGTTAAAGAGCTTATAATTATAAGAATATATAAACTTGCTAAAATATTTCTTCTCTAACAACAAAGAGAGTCAAATAGTGACCACATAAATACTACTACTACTTAATCTATTTTTCCTCTATAAAATTGTCCCTCTTTTTTTTCCAACTTTTCATGCACTTAAACTATTGTCAATTAACCAAGTTAGGTTTGAATTAAGTTCTTTGGCTCACTTTGAGCTCAGACATGTTAGGAGAACTGGAAACCATGTGGCTCATACTCTGTCTAAGTTGGGTTCTAGCTTTGAGAACTCCATGGTGTGGATTGAATATGTATCACCTGAAGTTTAGGCTGCTCTTCAGGCAAACCTCACTTATGCGATCTCTTTCTTTCAATACTAAATCGATAAATTATTTGATCTCTTAAAGTCTTTGGTAATTAATTTACTTAAAAACATTTGGCTCTTAAAGTCTTAACTTGAGGATGGAAGTAGCATTCTGCAAATTACTTACCCATCTATTTCATCTGTATAGTACGCAAGATTTAGGAATGAATGTCTCTTAACTTTTAATTACATTATTAAACACTCTAAACATAATGAATGATATATGGACTTTGTTATGCTGATAATATAAATATAGTTTCCTTTGTATGTATTTTTAGGGATTTTTAATTTTTATAATTTTTAAATATTTTTTAATTTTTGACTGGCCAATAAACCCATCTTAAGTTAGAGTSGGTTGGAGTTTTTGAACCCTGTCCTGTTACGAGATGGATTGGCCCATTTGACAACTCTACCCTATCGGGGAGTGAAATAGAACATGAAACCGTAAGCTCCCAAGCAGTAGGAGGAGCCTAAGGCCCTGACCGCGTGCCTGTTGAAGAATGAGCCGGCGACTCATAGGCAGTGGCTTGGTTGAGGGAATCTACCGGAGCCGTAGCAAAAGCGAGTCTTCATACGGCAATTGTCACTGCTTATGGACCCGAACCTGGGTGATCTATCCATGACCAAGATGAAGCATGGGTGACACTAAGTGGAGGTCCTAACCGATTGATGTTGAAGAATCAGCGAATGAGTTGTGGAAAAAGTGAGCCACCGATTCAGGTACAAGATACTATCAATACTGCCCGGACAATTAGACATTCAACCCGTAATCGCAACGACCCAATTGCAAGAGCGGAGCTCTACCAATTGAGCTATATCCCCTGAGCCAAGCGGAGCATGCACTGATAGTATTCAAGATGCTTTCTTTCTATTCCTTTTCTGATTTAAATATGTTAATATATATATATATATATATACTATTATATCCATATATATGCTTCCATGAATCTTACTTGCAGCTAAAAGGATAAAAAACTAATAAATTAATTGTTCAAATTAGCAAGTCTGTCAATCCTAATAAGTTTTCTGAATTTAAAAAAAAAAAAAAGTAAGATTTTTCCAAACCTCGAAGGATCTAACAACAATTATTGTAAACTTTAGGAGAAATTTACAATATTATTCCGACATGAACGTGTTTTGCTTGAAAGTTTCAAGCACTATTTTCGTGGTATTGCTTCGGGTCATTTGCTTGATTACTCAATTACCCTTCAAATTTAACCACGGTTTGGAGTGATAAAAGTTTAACAGTATTTGGTTAGCATAATAGGGGTGAGATGACAGTTGGAAACCACCCTATAATTTAACCGCTGCTTTATATTCGGATGACATAAGAGCTGCCTCGGCCTCACTCTTCCATAAGATTCTCATAAGTTTTCCTCTGCAGGTCCTTTCTCCATTCGATCAGCAGCCAAAGTCGTGTTAGTTCAGAAGCCTACGGCTCAATTTTGCTTTATTCATCTGTTTCCTTCGGATATGGCAAAAAGCTTCTTCAAAGTTGTTTTGTTTCCCAACGACCAAGGCCTTGCAAGTATTATTCTTTCGCTTTTTTATTTTCTTTCTAACAATAATCTTGCTGGGAGACATTTTTTCTCTGAAGATTCGAATTGCCTTGATGAAAAATATGGAGAACAGCTGCAGAAGATTGTGTTTCTAAAGGTTCAAAATGGAGCCTCAGGTGATTTCTGTTGTGTGAATTTTGGCTTCATTATGAATTAACCAGAAGTTGGAAATAGTTGCTTAAAAAACTTGTAACCTTTTCTTGTTCCAGGAAAGGGTTCACTTGGATAGATTATGTATGCGGCCATGCATCTTAGGGCTTCTGCGAGGGAATCAATCGTAAGAGTCTTGATGAGACACAATCCTACATATTCTGAGGTACCCATTTGATGCTTTTTACCTTTTTTTGAGCCTTAAGGTGATCTTTTGCTTCCTCCTGAACCAACTAGGTCAGTTATACAAAGAAGAAGTCTAGTTCATTATGCAGTTCTCTCTTTTTGGCTAACTAAACCCTCCAATCCATGATGACTATTAGTATATGAGGTTCACTGCAAGTCATGCTAGTAGGTCTTGACACAATTTGCATACACCCTCTCGTATGTAAAGTTAACTGTTCTAGGAGGTGAATTAGCAGTCATGCAAGTCTTCTGGGGAATTCTGTACCTTGTAAAAATGAGAACCACCTATTCCATGGGAAATCGCAGTTACTACTGGACTACAAGGGATTTCAATAATGGAGAGACACCACTTTTCTTCTCGTTTCTGTATATCTATAGGAATTCAAAGCTGCTAATCTTGGTCCTGATCAAAGATCGAGGGGAAATGCTGCTTCTCCTCTGTCTCACTTTTGGAAGCCACCTACCAATCAAACTCTAAAAATCAGCATAGACGGGACACGGTATCCAGATAAGGACGGAGTAAGATATCTCGTTCGTAATTATAATGACGAGGTTTTTGCTATGTCGGCACACCCAATTATTCATTACATTGAGTCCTGAACATTTTGAAATTCCGACTATCATAACAGAACTATCCTATATTGAATAGAAAGATATAGAAGATTTTGTATTAGAATGAGATTGCTTGTCTATTTTGGTTCATCRGTGTTATGCATATGAAGCTCTTTCTCACCAATATTAATTACTTGATTTTTTCCAACTTAGGCAAGGAGGCACTAAGAAAGCAAGAATAGATTTTGATTTAAAAAAAAAAAGAATTGCACATAAATATTAATACATTTGGAGGGTCTAATTAATAATTGGTTTCTATAGTAATGGCAAGGTTGCTTGTGGACCTGATTTTGAATGCATTGGACCTCGGATCACTACCGGTTGGAGGCACATCACTACGGTTTACTCCCCCCCGATGTTGTCTTTCTTGAAGAATCAAGATTTGATTATCCAACCCTAAATATTATCAATAATCTTAAATTTTGATAATATTTCAATAATTAATTTCTACTCTTAGATAGAATTATAATGGCTTTATCAGAAAATCGTAATTTGTAATTTTGTCAATTAGAAAACTATTTTGTAATTGCTTCTACGATACATTGATGGAAACGAATGTTGAAAATAGTTTTAKTTTTGTTTTTTAAAATGCATTGCATCCCACATATTAAAAAATAATTTTAATTTTTTTAATCTTTACTCTTTTTCAATTTTCTAACCAACACTATTAACCTACATAGTCAATGTCCTTAAATGGAAGTGATAATCTAATTAATTTCCCTATAATTTTAAAATAAAAATACACAAGAGTTTTTAAAGACATTAATAACTTATTTTTCATTTTCTTTTTGCTCTTTTTTAAGAAAAAAGAATAATTTATTTCTATAAAAATTAAAAAGTAACATATATGTTTTTATATGACAAAAATATAATGAAAAACAAATATATATATATGCTGATCTAACTTTAAAATAATAATAGTAAAAAGTCTAGTGATCAAATACATACGACGAGGATGGGCTGCAAAGTAGATGAAATTTCAGCTTTGAACTGCATTAAACCTATGAGTTTTATTTATTTATTTATATTAAGACKTTGATGATCATATGAAAGAGAACTTGGTATTTTTCTATTGAAAATGATTTGATAAGTATGAGATGGCTGATATTATGAATTAATAAATCACGATTTTATTTTCTTATAAATTTTTTTATAATTTTTGTAATTCCTTTTTTATGTAATAAGATTATAATCTTTGATTTAGTATAAATTAATTATTTAAATTTATTTAATTTAAAAAATAAAGTTAAATTTAGTTCATCGTATTTTAATGATATAATAAAAAATGACTCATTATTAGTGACTCATTATTAGTGTCTCAATCTTTATTACTTTATATTCTATTATATCTATCCATGATTAATTTTGGTAATTTGATACAAATATAAATTTATTCCCAATTACTTAATTTATACTGAATACCTATAAGGGAATATTTATTATTTTCCTGGTTAAAATACCTATACCTTCTAAACAAAATAAAGGAATATGTAAGGATTTATATTCSRAGAATTTTCATTTGAAGTGCTTAGATTTCGAATATAACTTTCCTTTTCCATTAATCAAACAAGAACTACATGTATTCAATCAATATATACATAAAAATCTCTTTCAATATTTTTAAACAAATAATTTTATTTTTCACGATTTAGTAATTCTATGGACAATCATTTAGTATACCACCAATATSAGAAGCACACATGCCTAATATAAATAATCGTTTTATGAATCTTTAGATAATTAATGCAATTTTGACATCTTTCTTACATAAACTAATTGTTTTCATTTAGAATACTACTAACATATGAGAATTATCTTTGGATAATCTTATTTCTTATTCTATTTTAATATTTTCAATAATAATCTTGCTTTGAGCTTTGTTTGGGATATTAGATACAATGTTTAGTGCATTGAAAAATGATTGAATTTAATTTCAAAAAKATTCTAGATATAATGTTGAATACATTGAGCAATGATTAAATATGGTAAGTTAAGTTCAAAGTGTTGAATATACTAAGTTAAGTTAAAAGTATTTCACATGTTTAATATTTCTGATAGGTCGATGCCACTCCTTTATGACAATTATTATGTAATTCTACAAAATAACTAAAGATCCGGTGCCATCCTAATTCTCTTCGAAGCAGTGATGGTTAGATATTGTCTCGGAAGAAGTTTACGATCAGGCRTTATATTGTTTTGAAACACCACGTTGGAATCTCCAAATATAAAGTTAATGGTACCCACATTCTCTTAAGAAATGATGACCTTTTACTTTATATATTATATCTTGGTAGCCTCATCTAAAGATTGTTTGCATTTACACGCAGTGCAACTGTTTGTTGCATTTCAGACCCCAATGTATTTTCAAATGGTAATATTTTGCTATAAAATCCTCTCCTTCTACAATTGAAAACAAAGAAGAAAAAGTACAATAAAAATGTAAAAAGTACAAAATTAAAATACTCATGATTAAGAATATATTATACTCACCTACTCTGTAGCTGTATCTTATGTCTGAAAGCCGCCAACATAACTTCTTTTTCTAGATATTATTGTTTTATCTACTCCTAGTGTCTCGTCCCCCATTTATTGATATAGGTGAAAATTCATTATTTTTATTATTATTTTATCATATTTTTACTCTATTTAACTTGTTAAAGCACTACTTTATAAATTGTGCTACGAAGAATATAACTAAGAGTTTTAAAAGTGACTTAGGGTCAAGAATCTCTAATATATTCAGTTCGAGAAATACTCCTAGCAATACAATAACGTAATGACCTCACCTTTTCGATTTGACTTTATTAGGAATTTGGTGCCCTACTTTTGAACCAATAATTCTTGAGGAATTGATACTTTACTTCTTCTATATTATTTGAGAACCGTCATAAACAATTACTAATTGTGATTTTGTCGATCATTTATCTTTGCTATCTGAGCTTACAGAAAAGATATGATACAACCAAACYCATCAAGAAAATATTGCAACCGAACTCATCGTTTTAACATCAACATTATGTGTAGGGAAAACCGTCATTTTAGCCATTCAACCATTTTTCAACTATTTTCAATTGTTAGAATTAGTTCTGAAAATATTAATTGAAAAGACAAAAAAAAGTTCCCTTATGAACACTCATACCAAGGCAAAAATGGATCAAAAWTTTCCATTTAAAAAATGTGTCATATTATACCATTGCTCAATTGAGCTCAGTATAGCACTATTCCAAGGTTAAGAACAACGGTGAAGGTGAGATGACGGCTGGACTGCAACTCGAGCCCCGTGTTCATTAATGAGATTAAATTACCGYGCTTTGAATTCGGATGGCTTCAACTTCTCTTTACCTCTGTCCCAACCTCACTCTTCCTATTCCCGTGAGGATCAGTTTTTCTGTGCAGGTCCTTTCTCCATTCAATCAGTAATCAAAGTCGTGTTAGTTCAGAAGCCCATCGCTCAATGTGCTTTATTCATCTGTTTTCTTCGGATATGGCAACAAGCTTCTTCAAAGCTGTTCTGTTTCCCAACGACCAAGGCCATGTAGGTATATCAAAATTGCATATTATTATTTCCGTTTTTTGTTTTCTTTTCAACATTAATCTTGCTGCGAGACATTTTCTTCAGAAGATTCCAGTTGCCTTTTTGAGAAAATATGGAGACGAGCTGCAGAAGATKGTCTTTCTGAAGGTTCAAAATGGAGCCTCATGGCAAGTAGAATTGGTCAACTATGATAATAGAACTTGGCTAAGTGAAGGATGGCAGGAGTTTGYCGAGTATTACAAGATCAAGAAATTCTACTTCTTGGTGTTCAGATACGATGGGAATTCACTATTCCATGTTCTAATATTCGAACCATCCGGTTTACAGATTGAGTATTTCTTGGAGGCGGATCAACTGATCAGACTGAATACCATGTGGATCAGAAGGATCTGCAAGAGAATGTWWGTGAACAAATCTTGGATGATGATCTCCCAGTAACCCGGATGTCTGCAAGCAAACAAATCAAGACGAGGAAACTGGACAAGTTGAACGACATTTCATACCAAAAAGCAAGAACTTTTACATCTAAAAAACCATTTTTCATCTCTTCTATGCAGCCATCATATGTTTCACATCGCTACATGTTGGTAAGCTATTATGAAATTATCTCCTCCTCTTTTTTTCCAGCAATATGAAATATTGACTACTTTTTCATCGCTGCAGAATATGCCATTGCCGTTCGCGAATAATTACCTTGGTTACAATGACGCCGGGCAACACAATATGGTTCTTCGCGTTCCAAAACTTCATCGAACATGGCAAGCAACATGTAGGACTTACAAAAACATAGCAATGATCTCTACTGGATGGAGAAAGTTCGTAGAGGAAAATAGTGTAAAGATGAAYGATTCTTGTGTCTTTGAACTGGAGAGTGGCAGTAACATATTCAATATAATCATATATAGAGCTATTGAACATCAGCAGTAACAGCGGTGATTCATGAGATCAAGAACTTGCTCGGTGTGCTAGATTTTAGAGACAATTGCTGTTTATTTCTAATGATATCTATGTAAGTTTGCTTTTATCTTTCTGGTGACTTCTCAAACCGTTGAAAGTTAACATTAAGGAAGCAAGAATGCTTGTATGCAATTTTATATACATAAGTAAACACTCAGACGTTCAACTGAGACAGTGGTTCAGATATGAAAAGAGAAGGAGAGATATCATTGCAAAATGAGTCCTATACAATGAATTTTCTTCAAACTAATTACTGACCCTTGCATGGATTTCACGGTAAGGCCATAAGCGTCAAGAAAGGCATAAAAGTAGCTGTGGAGCCATATCCTTAGGTTTCTTGTATTTTTTCTGAGAACTACATCCCGTAGATCCTTTTAAATCAACGTTGCAAAGCTCTGCTCTATCCAACTCTTTTGCTGCCCATTCCCAGAGATCACGGGTGATTGATACTTTTAGGCTATAGTCATCCCGAAAGCATTTGGGCATCACTTTCAATCCCAACTCCCACGAAGGTATAGTTGGGGTTGGAGAGCAGATGGTTTGAAAAATTAGGCACTGATAAGCAAAGCAGAGTTGCGTGATTACCGGCACCGATCGGTAGAACAAAGTATTAACATGAAGTCAACAATCAAACTACCTGTCAAGTGATTCAGCTATTGGAGAACACAGCAGATTTATAAGAAAAGAAACCATAACCCAGAAACGAATCAGCTAAGTGGATTTCAAAGACTTACATTAAGGAATTCCATTATTGAATACCTTACGTATAGTTCAAACATATCAGTGTTCGATCTTACCAGTTGAATTTTAGTGTCAAAAGGGCTCCCTTTGCTTTCATTTTTTTGAATTCTTTAGCCTTTTATAGAAATCCAATCCAACAAAKGTACTGATTTTCCTATAAACTTAGGGCTAATTTGAGATTGATGTCAGAGAAAGTATTGTGCTGTCAGAGAAACTCAATAGTTTTTGTACTGTCCCAATAAATAATTTGTAAGGTCTAATAAAACTATTTATTAAAGCGGTTTAGCTTGCAAGATGATATAAAAAGACATTTCATTAATATAATTCTTACTTATAAAGGATACTTTTTATTTAATTTATATAGTTAAACTATTACAAATTAATATATTATTATTTTTCAAGAATTAGAGATAAGGGTGTGAGGCTAAATTTGTCATTAGCATTTAACACCTGATGGGCTAAAGCTTTCCTTAAAATCAGCTAAAAATACTTTCGGAAAAAGCATATGAGTTTTACCAAATATTTGTAAAGGTGCTTTTAATTCAAAAAACTGTTGTGAGGATTGAGGAAAGTAACCCCAAGAACATAATTTTAGAGTCCTCAAGAAGATGTAGAGCATAAAAAGAAGAGGAAAATTAAAGGTAAAAGATAATCTCCACATTTCCAAAGGTTTCACAGAGTTTTAATATTCACCAACTTCATAAATTACTTAAAATTGTATAATAATAATTAAAATTTATATCTTTAATACTAATTTTTTAAAATAAATATATCATACAATAATTTTATAAAACGCGCAAAGTAAACGTGTTTTTTAATTTTTTATTTTTAGAAATGATTTTTTTTTTAAATAAAGAAGAAAGAAAGCAGTTTATTCAAAAACTCAGCAGAGGCCCAAGGCATATGTATGGGATTTCAGCGTTCTCATCCTTGGGGGAAATGGTCTGGTACTCATGTGAATGCAGATATCAAACCGGTTTTTCAAGTTATCGGTAGTGTTAATTTCAAATTTCACAAACTTAAAAAAAAAAAAATYGGTTCTGCCATTAAAATTACAAATGCTATCAGTTTGAACCAAATTGAACCGAATTAAATCGAATCAAATTGATTTAATAGTTTTTTTGAATTGATTTGATTTTGAATCGACTTGAATTGAAACTGCAGATTTGATACGATTTCAAAAATCCTGAAATCGCATATATTACTATATCCTATGTAATTATATATATATATATATATATATATATAATAGTATATATAAGGACTCATTTACAACACTCAACTCAAAAGATCCATATGCAATAAATTAAAAGTTCAAAAATCTTTTCATTTTTTATTTAAATTTCGGTCTATTCATCGCTCTTGCCTTAATTTCTTTCTTTTATTATTATTATTAATAATCAGCCAACCATTACCTTAATTTGGTATATATTATTTATGTTTCTCATTTGGTCATCTATTGTAGAACAATATTGCTTCTAATCTCTAGTAATGTCACTATAAGAGAACAGAACTCTAGAATCTATAATTATTTATTCTTGAACAATATTTTTTACTATGTTTCATAATGCATTTAATCGTAAAATCGCACCTAACTTACACTAGCAATATTTCTTTCATTCATATCAAATGTTGCGACGTCTCTTGCCTGCTCACGCTAGCTAAAACTAGTGCCTCTCTCTCTCTCTCTCTCGTGTCGAGACTAAAAAGAACTAGCCAGGCAAAACCCTAGCCACGTTCTCCTCTGCCTTCACTCTTTATGAAGTTATAGAGGACAGTCATAGAGGTAGCATAGCAACTGAATGGGTTTAGACGAATCATCGAGTGTTGTCTTCCACTTTTTCATCTTTCTCATATCATGCTCTGTCTCTCAAGTTCTAGACAATGAAATTTCCTGTTTCTTTTACTTCTTAGCAGTCACCCCTTTTCCCTTTCTTAACGTATTAACCCATGGTTTCAGCGTTCTTATCCTTGTGGTAATGTTCTGATACGCATGTGAATTTGAAGAGAGTGCAGACATTGTTGGGTAGATAATTACAAGGAAGGTTATTAGAACGTTTTAGCAATCAACATATGATTGTATGAATGGTGCCTAAGGTTTTAAGCTTCTTGGTTGATGTATATACATACTCTACATTCACCGCAATCTAACACCACCCCTTTTCTGCCGCTGCCTTCTTTTGTAACTTCATCACTCTCTCGCACATCTCTGATCTGAGCACTTTTATTGTCCAAACTCTGTTTTCTTTTCTTCAAATAAGGTATTCGTCTAAGCCAGCCCGACCTGGTAAGTGGTCAGAGATTTAGAGATATAAAAACTGTCCAATAGTCCACACATATTATACAGGTAATTTGGATTTTGTCAAGATATTCCTGGCGATTTGGGAGAGAAATCTTCTTCACACATATTAGAGGATGTGACTTGACTATTGAAATCATAGATGTATTTCCTAAGTTTGCAAGCCATAGACTTTGAATCACCTAATATAAAGTTTCTAGTTGCACTATATATATGGTTTTGTCAAGGTTACCATGAGAAAATTCATCTTAATATCCATCTGATGTAGCTTTAGATCAAAATGAGTCACAAGTGTCATTATTGTCCTTAAAGAGTCTTTTGTAAAAATCAGAGAGAAAGTTTATTTATAGTTGATACGCTCCTTTTGAGTGAACCYTTTTGCGACTAGACGTGATATCTCTCAATATTGCCCTTAGAATCCCTTTGGCTTTAAATATCCGTTTGCAACCAATGGGTTTCTTACCTTCAGGCAATTTTACAAGATCCCAAACGTCATTATCTTTCATGGATTTCATCTCATCATTTATGGCATCGATTCACTTTTAATAGTTAACACTTTGTTTAACTTGTTGGAAGTTGATTGGATCATCTTCTATTATCCCTATGTCAAACTCATGCTCTTGAAGAAATACCATATGATAACTTGAAATTGCACTTCTCTTTTCTCTAGCGATCGCCTAGGTGGCACTTCTTCTTGGGGTTGTTGAGTTTTGTTCTTTGGGAATAATAACTTGATTTTCAATAGGGAGATTCATAAGTAAATTTTCATTGTTGTCTTAAATTTTTTCTTGAACAATTTCAGTTTGCTGATTATTGTCAATAACAATATCTGAAATAAGAGATTCCTCCTCAAAGACAACATCCCTAACCTTATGTACCTCCTCAAACTCAACATCCTCAAGACTTGCATTTCTTCTCTCAAAGAAAGATCTGGTATAGGGATCATAAAACTTAAAAGTCATCAACCTTTCACCATACCAAACAAATAACAACAAATAGTTTTTTAATCTAGCTTTTTCTCATTCAATCTATAAAGCCTTGCCTCAGCTGGACAACCAAAAAATCATAAGAGTTTTTAGTTACTAATTTACTTGGTATCCTATTTATATATAAGTTGTAGTCTTAAGTGCCTCACCCCAAAAGGGTTCTAGTACTTTATGAGATAGATCTCATAGTATAATTTTCTTCATAAACCAAATTGATGCAAGTTTTATTAATTCATTAACTTAATATATAATTTTTCTTTATAAAAAAGAAGAAGATGGTGCAGTTTATGTATATTATTTTTCTTTATAAAAAAGAAGAAGATGGTGCAGTTTATGTACCTTGACCTATGAATATCAAGAACAAGAAAAGGAAAAGAAAAATATGAGCCTACTAAAAACATGTTTAACATTTTAAATGAATGCAATTCTTGCCTTCGAACTAGAGATTAATATATTAGAGCTCATTAACATTAAATTCCTTGATCTTTTTGGCGCTTATATTTTTATAATCCAATAGAAAATATCTTCCATTTTCTCTTTTCTTCTTAAAACAATTTTCACCCAAAATAAAATTTTCAAAAAATTCTAGAAAAATTGACACATGCTTCCACGAAACAAATTAAAATTCTYGCACATTGTCTATTACCTCTGTTTCAAATATATGTCATGTTAAGTTGCGTGTGTGTAGGTAAGAAACTAATCTATGAATCTTTAAATCAAAATGATTAAAATAATCTTATTATTTTCTCTAAAATCTTCATTCCTGCCTCTTTTTTTTTTTTGTTGGAAATGAAAACTTTTTTTACTAGTTGAAAATTACAATACTAGTAAATTATGGGTAAAATAAAAAATAATTACTCAATTAATTTTTCTAAGTACAACCAAACTTCTATAAATAAATCATTTTGGGACAATATAAATTCTATTAATTTAAAGATGCTTTAATTAATCAATAAATTAATAATTTATTAATTTATCGGGTATACTAACTAAAGTTTTATTTTATCTAATAAAAGTATGACATATTTTGAAAGATTTATGAATACTACATTCTAGATGTCCACCCACATTTTATCAAATACATGCAATGAATGAGATTAAAGAAGATTGTGTCTAACCAATTAAAGTGTTATTTTATTTTATAATAGCATGAGTATTTTTGAAATAATTAGGAAGCCTAAATGATATATGTCCACTTACATCTTATTGAATGCACGCAATGAATTAGATTTTTAAAAAATCTTTATATAAATGACAAGTAAACCTTCTATTTTCTCAAAAAAACTAAAACAATAATATATACTAATATCTTAGGAAAGTATGATATGAAATTTGAATGAGTTATTAATTTGTAATATGCATGGACCAATAAGTTCTTGAATCATATGCTTGCATTATGTACTTGTTTCCCCTCTAAAACCACATTAAATCTTGCCTCTCTTATTCCATAAATATGGGGCTTTTTCCTTAAAATGGGCATCCTTTTAGAAAGAACACCCACAATAAACTATATTGTTTAAATGGTGGTATAAATGAACATATCGCATTTTCTGACTGCACTAGGAAAAAACCCATCGCATACGTTGAATGCATTGCATTGTTCTTTGTGGGCTAGCATAGAAATTGGAGGTCAGGGTGTCAGTTGACTAATCCCTTGCCTCGAGATATGAATGTACTCTCTGTTGAATGATCCGAGCTCTCATGTAGGTTGTCCCAAGGGGCAAGGGTAGTAGCACTTTTCACAATAATTGTATTTAAAAAAAACATTTATGAAGTGAAAATGCTAAAAATACTGTTAGCATAACCTTGTGGCATGTCCTGTAAATTCTGAAAATTGCCTCATTATCGTTTCTTTTCACCGACGATGGGACGCACCGACGAAGGAATAGCTAGTAGCGGTGAAGGAATCGGCCTGAGATTGATAGTCACCCGTAGAAATGAGATTATCCTAGCGCAAGATTGGAAACGTTATCTTATCCACCACACTCCCCTAGCTGCTTATAAAGGGTCTGGCGGAAGGAATTCTTTATCTTCTCTCCTGTAGGCACTAATTTGGTCCCCGTAGCCATAATCGAGCAATCAGATGTACTCTACAAGAAAATGAGTTTTCAGAATAGATATTACATATTCAGGAGTATATTTATAAGTAAATTTGTACTCTTAACCAGCT
>MEJB01000070.1:324126-337080 GCA_001752375.1 Rhazya stricta
GCTTCTCAATGCTATATATTAACCACACAGAAAGTTCAATTTGAATAAAAATATAAAATTTAATTGACAGATAAAAATTTGTTAGGATATATTTTGCGCTGATCTTGTTAGTCTGGTAGCCTGCATCCTGATCTCGAGCTTGCTGTTCCTTAGAGAAACAAGGCTTTTAGAGTAAGGTATTGCCCTTCCACAACCTTTATACTCCCTCAATTTCCTGAGGCTGCCTTGCTCAAGATTGCAGGCATATAATCTTTTGTATGCCCACTGAAGAATTAGTTCTCCGTTCAAAACAGCAATTGCTTGCAGCCGTCCATAACTGAAACATTTCGACTCTGTGTTAATCGAGTGGCTTTTTACCCAAAGTCTTTCAGCAACATTTGTTAATRTCCAGATATTGATATTAACAATGGTKTTTGAAGGGCCATTACAGGAATATTGAAAAAAGGATAGAAATCTATCCATGTTTAAGAGATCCATGTGTTCGTGATGTAGTCCGCAGYMTCTTGGTCCTGGATGAGGCATCACCGAGAATTCTTCACTTATGATGTCGAATGTCACGATAAATTCTTGACAAGAAGGATTACAGATGAAAGGACGCCGTTTTGTATGAACAGAATCAACGATCCAGTAAAGAACATCATTCATAAACACTGGAGGAAGTCTAGGTCGATGTGAAACTGAGGAACCAGCTTCGATCTCTTTCCACTGTGGTTGTGACCCAAAATTAAGGGTCTTGAATTGAACTTGTCCGTCTTGAAAAAGTCCCCAAAGTATGCAATAAGTTTTGAGGACTGGGTGCAAAAACATACCATAAATTTCACCTCCCAATCCGTGTCCTCGAGTGAGAATTCTCACTGTATCTTGATTCACAGGATTGTAGATGATGAAATCGGTTAATGAAGAGTGAAGTCCTTTCCCTTTTGCAGGAGGAGTAGTTCCTTTGAAGAGAACCAAACCATTATAAGAGAAACATACATGATAGGTATCCCAGGAGCCGTCTGCTATACATGCGGGGGGAAAACTGGTGGTTCTTGGGATCATATCTGTCGCTTCTTCTTCCCATTTTTCTATCAAAAATACTTCCTTTCCACTGCAATTTTTGGTTCCCTTGTAGCCTGTATTCTCCTCAACAAAAATCGCCGGAAAACTTTGCCTCATGTAATGTGTTTCTTCAAAATAAGGAGTGGAAGATAATGCTTTCCATGTGCGGCAGACACTTCGGAATTTATTGACAACTTCTGCAGGTAGTCTGAGCAATATCTCTGTAACTAGCTCATCAGTAAGCGATGTTSTGTAGSTTCTTCTTACTCTTCGACTTTCTGCTGATGCCGACATGGGGAGGGAGGAAGTTGATGAGGCAATTGAAAAATAGCAAATAAATCTAGAATTCAGATTGTATAAAGGTCTCTTATATAGGAAAGACAAATCCTAATTCTATAAGAATTCAAACAGTATGAAGCCCCTTACATAAGGAAACACAAATCCTAATTAGTTCTACAAGAATGCATGAAGTATAAAGGTCTCTTATATAAGGAATACAACTCCTAATTCTATAAGAAATTTATATCAAGCATCACTAATAGAAAGAGAATAAATCTCATAATCCTAGACTTACTGCCAAACCAAAAAAGGAAAAAAAAAAATCTTGTAAAGACTAACCTAAAAAATTAGAAAATAGAAACAACTATGAAAAATTAATAAAAGTTAAAAAAACAAATTTTAAAGTCCATTTTAACATGGTTAGCTATCTAGCCTACCTCAAACCCTGACGATAAATGTAGTAGGTGCCAAAAGTGATTTGTCATTCCAGTAGAAGAAAATCTAAATCTACTGAGTTGAATCCCGTCTCCCTTCTTGCCCATTTTGAGCAGTTCTACTCTGAAGGCTGAAGCCACCAGAATTGACTTGAATTGTCCCTTCTTTTCCCAATCTCGAAGTAGAAATTATCTGAAGAAATTTCTAATGGTAAGCCCTGAGTTCCTTGCTATTAGCACCATGTGAATATGCCCAAAAGGCATACTCCTTGATCCTTTTTGTTTTCCTGGAAAAGTTTTTGTCTCCATTTGAGTTCCTGGAAAGGCCATTATCTTGCTTCCAAGATTAACAAGGCCAAAGATAATTTGATGGGGAAGTCAAAGGGAGCTACCTCTGCATTTTAACTCATTCATGCTCTTAAAATAATAAGAGAAATAAAAATAATAATTTTATTCAAGTAAAGAATTAATACATACTATCAATATAAGAGACCTATTTATACATTACTAAACTACCAAAAACTAACTCTATATACCAAATTCTAATGTAGTAATACTTTTAACATACCCTCCCCACTCACGATGTTACAGGGATAACAACTAGAAAATGAAAATGAGAAGTGGAAAAGAGATTTAGTGAAGAAATATGTAATCTGCGAAGAAGATGGAAGAAAAGGCAAAGTGATAGTGTTGTGTTTGAAGTTGTGCTTGAAATGATGATGCGTAAGATGATAATCAATCTCAATATGGATGAAAGTAGAAGACACTGATAAATTAGTTTCATGATCAGCATTAAAGTAAGGATGTAGTTCTAAGGAAGATGTGCATGAAAGTAGCAGACTATTCTCGAAGATATCTCAAAATACGAACAACACTTGCCCAATGAAATGTAATTGGAGAAACAACAATATGGCTAACAATGTGAACAACATATGCAATAGTAGAATAGACCAAACTCCGGAAGACTAAAAAAAAAAAAAAATAAGAGCGAGAGAAAAGACTAGAACTTTATTTAAGTAAAAAGATAATGAACTAATACATAGTATTAATATAAAAGACCTATTTATAGATTAATAGACTATCAAAAACTGACAAAAACAAATCCTAATTTAATTCTATATACTAAATTCTAATATAATAATATCTTTAATATATGCATATTTAGTCTTAAGCAATAAGGAAAGATTCTTCTTTCTTTGTTGTACAAAAATAGGTATGCTTTACGACATCATATATTTTCAGAAATTCATCAATATATAATTTTTATGATTTGATCACTACAACTTTAAATCTCTAGCTTCGTCCCTATTGAGGGATTTAATTGTCCCTTTGTATCTTAGAGTTCTTTTTGTAATAAAGCATCAATGATAGAGTGTATAGGCGCTTTACATATTTCATGATTTTTATAGTTGTTAAGCGTTAGGTCCTCAATACATATTTCAATGACAGCATTATGGTGAAATTGAAATTCTAACTCTATCTGAATCACAAGCCCCTCGTTTAACGATTTGTATGACTGCAATGTATCATAAGAATCAAGATATCCCATAGTATAGCAGTATTCTTAATGAAATCTTCTTTTTCATCTAAGCCAGAGCATAGAATTGCCACTTGGAACTCCTTGAAGATCAATAGTTAATGTACTTAACCACATCCTCAATTCTAATAGAGTTATTAGAAGAGTCCTTCATATTGTCTTCAAAAGTTCTATATTAAACAAAATCTCATCTTTCATCTTTATTAAACGGCATGTTTGTAATCTTTCTTAATTACTTTATACTCCAAAAACAAATAAAGATAAAAATCAAAATTATTAGGAATCTCTTTATATCTCTCACTCTGTTTCATTTGCAGCCACCGAAGGAGCTATCTGAGGCAATGTTCAATGATTCAACCAGTGGAAGAAATCCAATCCTTTATCGATCATATCATCAAGCCCCTCCACCCTCAAATGAGGGGGAGGATTGTTGACATAATGAGCCAGTATTACTGGTAATCCTTCTCCATAATGTAACATGTCTCCATGTTCGTGTGCTTCTGGAGATTCTAGTTCTTGATGTTGTTCATGGCTAATTTTTGGCTCACTCTTTTTTGCTCTTTCTATGGCAGGTTTCTTCCTAGCTCCACCAGGTCTTGCAGGTTTCCTCCTTGCTCCACTAGGTCCTTGTTTAGGCTGTTCTTGAGCACTTCTACCTTCTGATTTTTCTTTTCCTGATGTTTGATGTGTTAGATAAACAACATAACAAACTTTAGAAAAGCAAAATAAAGAAAGATACATATCACAAGAAAAATTGTAAAACTTTCATCTTAAGAACCCTAAAGAAGAAGGAAAGGTTAATAATACCGGAGGGTTTGCCAAAGACACATCCCATCTTGATGGTTATAAGGTACTATGAGAAAACAGACAAATTCCAAAGTTGATTAAGATAGGAGGGAATATATCTTGTCCATTGTTCTTATGCCCAGCATAATATATATAAAAAACTAATTCTAATTATGAAATATAAGACCTTAATCTTAAAGCCTAACTATTATTAGGACATAAGTTACTTAATTCTAATTAGGCAACAAAAAACCCTAATTCCAAACTCTTAATAGGAAACATGCCTAATTCTAATTAGGCATCATAAAACCCTAGTTCCTTAACAAGTATGATGATATCTACCATTTATCTATTCTAATAGTCTTCGTGCTCCCAATTATTTCAGCAAAACTTTCATTAATTTCTAAAATTTGCAATGATGAAATTAAAAGGCATTGCGGAGGAGGCATGCTAAATTTTATATTGTTTATGTTACATAATATTAATTTTATCTATAATTTCATATGATTGTTATGTGTCGATTATTATGTTATCTTTATAAAGTTAAATAGTCAAAGATAAATATTCTTTTGTTTTTTTTTTTTTAATGCTTGAATTGATCATCCTGATTAAGAAACAAATCACCTAATTATAGTTAAAAGATTTCTTCTAAAAACATATTAATTAAAACTTGAGAGAAACATGTAAAGAGAATTTAATTCTCTATGAGGAAACAAAAAGTTTCCGTAGGTTTCCGTTCGATCCTGTATACCATAACAGAAACTATGGGCGACTCTTCCCAATTCTTGGGGAAGGCTTTTCCGGCCTTTGGCTGGCTTTGAGTCAGTGATCCTCCTTCTAGTGTCCTGCTCTTTGAATTCCTCTTGAAAGCTCAATTCATAAATCAAAGAGAAAAGCATCAAAAACTGGAAGAATGTTGGGGGAACGTGCGAAGAGGGACAGTGCCAGCACAGGCTTCTTCAATCAAGTCCCTGATCGTAATAGCTTGGACAGCAACGGTCTGGAGCAGTTCCTGAAAATTGGTTTAGATGAATGAATGCCAAGAATACCATCGCTAACAATAAGGTGACAGCTAATSTCACAGCAGTTATTGAAAAGGTAAGGTAATCAAAGGTAATTGGGCAAATTTTTAGCATATTGAATTTCTGTGTCATGAAGTGTTCAAATGCTTCCAGTTTCCACTGTATCACTTGTTGCTATATCCACAGTTATCTTTCCTGTTTCTTCCCCTTTACAGACTACATGGCCTTGTCGCTCCACGGATGCATACAGAAATATATTTCAGTGATGGACATGTGCAGAGACCTTGCAATTCAAAAGAAATACTTGAAAAGCGTTTGAAGGTAACTGGACGAAAAGTTATGACCAGATTTCCACTAGAGCCGAATGGATATGTACATATAGGTCATGCCAAGATAATCAAGACTTAATGAACCGCTGGGATACTAATTAACTTACAGTAACTATTCTGAAGTTGTATCACATGTCAAATGTGCAGGCAACGTCTGTTAACTTTGGCCTGGCAAAAGATAGAGGCGAAAACTGCTATGTGATTATTTCTCAGCAGCTTATTTCTTTCTTCAAATTATAGCCACTATTTTGTTTTGTTAATGTTTTTCATTTGCTATTAAAATGTCTACTTCCAAATATGAGAAAATAGAACTATTGGTCATGCTCTTGTGGGAGAGATTGAATGCAATGATTGTTAAATAAAAGTGCTTACAAGTAATTTCTTTGCCCTGCATTGACGATATGTTTCAAAGAAAATTTCATAAATACTTGGCATGGTGATTGTCCRTGTTTGCATTTTTCATGTTTTCTTTTGGCTTGCAGGTATGATGATACAAATCCAGATGCTGAAAAGAAATAATATATTAATCATATTGATGAAATTGTAAGATGGGTGGGATGGAAACGGTTCAAAGTTGGAGGAGATGGTCACAGGCTGATGTGTTCCCTAGTCCGTAACCATGGGTACAGGCTGAACTGAGGAGGCAGTCAGTTTAGACCTGGCCATAGCCGTCATGGCTGTGGCTAATCTTCTGGTGGATTTCAAAATGGCTCTTGGCCAGGAAGGCAAGAAGATGCCCGGCAAGGACCGTGCCAAGGACGGAAAGACAGGCCATTTTGTGAGAAAGGACAAGAGGAAGAAGTTTGGTGAGTCGTCTTTGAAGCCTGCTAATCGGAAGGAGAAGCCTGCTGGGGACAACTTTGATGGCAAGACCAAGGGGGCTGGTGCTTTATTTGTGGTGGCCCTCACATGGCAAGAACTTGTTCCAGGAGTGAAAAATTCAATACAATTGGCGCTGAGGACGAAGGACGTTATGAGGAGGATGTCCATGTCAATCCCTGCACTTGGTAAATGCTATCACTAGTACGGTAATTACTCCTAAACGCTTGGTTTTGCCTGAAACAGACTGATCATGTAGACACAACAAGTATGACTACACGATCGACGCTTGTCGCCCAGCGACTGATCAACCTGGAGACGCAGATGGCGTCGGTTGTGCATTCCTTGGGAGGAAATGACCGACTGGCCCACGGCCCTTTCGTGGTCGAGTTGGTAGACGACCGGGTCGTCAATGTGGATAACTTGGTGGATATGACTCATGCTGTGGCCGAGACAACAGGCCTCAAGGAGAAGGTGACAGCTTTAGAGCAGTCCTTGAGCACGATTCTGGAGGATGTAGCCGTGACGAAGAAGGTTGTGGCACAAGATGGCCCATATGGCGCTCCTGGATGTGATAGTTCTAGGCTGAAAATCCCAGAACTGAAGGCTTTTGGCAGTGCACGAAATGCCAAAGATCTGAAAAACTTCTTGTGGAATGTTGATCGGTACTTCCAAACGGTAAGAGTTCCAAACGGTGAGAAAGTGTCATTTGCAAGTATTATCTCTCAGGTGATGCAAAACTGCGGTGGCAGACAAGGAGTTATGATCCAGACTAAAATCGAGTCGTGGGAAGAATTGAAAACAGCATTGAAGCCTCAGTTTTTACCATGAACTCCTCCTGCGTGGTTTCGGAGGCGATCAAAAGGCTAAAACTCTTCCAGAAATCAACATTGATAATAATGATGTTTTCCTTTTTATTTTTGACCCCCATTGCATAGGCTATTGGGGGAGCATTGTTTTCTTAACTCCTTTCCCCGAAATTGAAAAGTTCCTCTTGACAATGTGGATTTACTTCGTCTTTTTTTAGGTCACTCCTCATCCACGTACAGGAGACAAGTGGCTTATCTACCCCAGTTATGATTCTCTTGAAAACATAACTCGCTCGGTATGTTGGCTTGCTATTCTTTTTATTTGATGGTTATGTTTGTGAAATACTTGGTCAAGATGTCAGCTAAATGGCGGTGGACGAGTATGCCTTGTCTTAATTTCTTTTTGCAAATTTCCGTCTCTGTTTTTTGGATGAGTATATTCTTCTCTCTCTAAATCTGAATCTTATGCAGATGATGCATTAGAGGATAAGCACCATGGCTGGTTGAACAAAAATGAATCTTCTCTTTTTGCATAGCTTCTTTCTGTGTTCCAAAATTTCTTCCCTATTTCCGACTTACTGTTTCTTTTCAATTTATATTTTGTGGCCAATGGTCAGTAAGAGTGATGCTCTCCTTTCTTTTATTATCTTCTAAGGAACTGCATCGCTATTGAAGAACTCAGCTCCCTGGCTCCTTTTATTGAGCTCCCTTTGTTTAGTTCTTCTAAGGAACTGGACTAATGATTCAAATACCCTCTCACAGTGACTGTAGTGAGATAGACTTAGACCGCCGGAGTGCCATATAAGGGAAGAACTAAACAAAACAGTGCCACGCACAATGATGGTTGTCCTTTACCTATTTTTTTTTTTTGATATCTTACTAAACAAAATTGTCACGACTAAAAACCTCTCGTATTCCTCAATAAATTTATGCTTTTTGGAAGGTTTACTTTAATATTTTCATCGTATATTCAACATCAAACTCAATATCGCCGCGAAGGCCACTTCACCATCCAATCCCTACTGGTTAATCTAATCACTGGAAGACTTMAAAGAAAATAAAGAGAAAACAGAAAGGGAAGAAAGAAAAGATGCGGGGAGGAGCAGCTGCCACCCTCCTTTAAGAACACCAGCCATTGGCAGACCCACAGTAGGGCGTGGTGGCTTTTCTCCCAAAAAAAAATAAAAAAAGTTTTAGGCTATTTAATATTTCTCTTTACTCTCTCTCAAGTATTCTTTTCCCTTCAAACATTTTCGTCTTTTCTTTTTTTTGCCTTAAACGTATTTTCTATAATATGCCTATTTATGATTTGTTTTTAATCAAAAGTTGATTGTTCCCACCTGTTTTTGAAGTCCTGCGCATCTATCATTGACGGCTAGCCGTTGGCCTCCCCTTCTCAACTTCAACAACGAAATTTACCTAATTCCCTACCCCTCAATCATCTCTTCAAAAGATTTCAATATAATAATAATAATAAAAAAACATACCAGAAGATGGAAGGGTTTGCAGGAACCCACAAGCCCACCGCACCATGGCTGAAACTTGGAATTTGCTTTGACATCACGTGTATAGTTAAACAGAACGCGGCTCATGGAGAGATTCTGGCCTGCGTTAAGGAAATTAGAATATAGACTGACTAAAATGTTCAAAAGCCAATAATCACCTCCTAGACCTTCCCTTTTTTTTCTTCATTTCCTTTGGTTCTCTTCTTTATTTACTTTTTCTCTTTTTCTCTTTTTAGGATAATGCATGCTTTTGGAATCAATAAAATAAAGGGTATTTGGACCCATTTTACAATTTTCGCTAACTCTTGCTAATTATTTTAATGAATTTTTCCTATTAAAAATAATAAATCAAAAGAAAAAATTAATATTTTAAACTCCGGGACTTTGTGAAGCTAGAAAGGGTTTTTTAATAAAAATTTTAGTTAGGCTCCTGATCGCTCGAACTCCCTCCTGCAATCTTCAACAGAGGGCAAGCAACTGCCGCCCTACTAATTGCTTGTCGATTTGAAATGTAAAACTTTAAATCTAATTAAGTACTAATTTTTTTCCAATCGTATTCTGTTTTTTATAAAATTCAAAGTTTAAAATAATTTTCCTAAAAACTAAAAAGCATAGATAGCTGGAGAAGAGTTCATAATAAGGTATAACTCCCACATATGATATGCATATATCAAGAAGAATAATTTAATCTATTTTTTATATAAAAACTACTAAAAGTGCCAAATAAGGACATATGAGAAAATTGTGATCTAAGTAACCATGATGGAAGAAAATCTATAATATTAGAAAATAAGACAACTTAAACAAGAAATATATCATACTATGAATCAAGATTATGTAGCAGTTAAACTTTACTTTATTATGTATTGGTGTTGAAAAACAAAGACCCGGCCGCGCATCGAGGAGCGAAACAGATTTGGGGATGAGCTGTGGAAGGTTTGATCTGGACCAGCAGAACTCAGGGCGCAGGCTGGACTGAGTCGGACGCAGCTGGCAGGCTTGAGGTTTCTCCAGCAGCCAGGCAGAAGCACCGCGGAAGGAATATCCAAATCTGTGCAGGCCAGATCTGGATTTTCGATGGTGGTTGGGGCAGGAGGGAGGAGAGAACGGAAAAAAGGGCAGCTGCTGCAAGAGAAATGAAAGGAGAAGGACGTGAGGGAGGGAGGGAGAAGAAAGTGGTAAGAAGAGAGAAAGGAGGGTGGCGGTGGCAGTAGCGGAAGGAACAGTGGCGGACGCGGCAAGGAAGGAAGACGAAGATGGACTTCTAGGTTTAGGTTAGGGTTCTGAAACTTCCTCTTTCTTTGCTTTTGTTTTTTTTTTTTTTTTTTTGGTAAAATTGGGGCCCTTGGTAAGAAAGCCTCTTTATCAAGGCCCAATAATTAAAAGCCTAGGGCTAGTCCTTACGAAACTAAAAAGTAGACCATGTTTTCTACAACTTTGTGGACTTCAAATATTGAGAGGTCTATGAGGGCTGGATCTATTAATAATTTCCCTCCTTACCAAAAATCAAGCTTATTGGGTTCAAACTGAGGCGCCACGTATTTTGTGAAGAGAGCCTTTCAGACAAACCCAGTGTAGAGGATTTTTCCTAAGAGGCAGATATTATGAAACTGAAAACATCCCAGCAATAGCAAATTGACGCTACATTTCCACAATTTTATTATTATGCAATCCATAAATCAAGAGAACGTCACTTAGAATTTAAAAGTTTTAACCAACCCGATTGCAACTGAAATATATTTACTTACATTTGGGTGATTCAAGACCTTGACCTATCAAACTGCAGAGCAGCCATGCCCCCACCGGATCTGGTGCACAAGAAGCACTGCTTTAATTTTTTATCCCCAGAGATCCATCACACCAAAACGCAAAAGGACGGGTAAAACTGAAGGACCATGAATACACAAACAACAGGATTAGCATTTCATAATTTTTTGTTACAAGATTATCCAAATCAAAAACTCCGTGCTGGCTTAAAAAGCTTGCTACATGTATTTGATTGAAATGGCAACAGCCTTAAATCTTATAGAGAAGGAGCAATTTCCCTAGCCACACGTGCCATGCATCTTCTTCACATGCTGCTGCGTGAAGCGGTAGTCTGGATGCCCGGGAATTGTTCCGATTGAAGTTTTTCGGATAGCTTGGTTTCACACAACATGATCTGTGCTTTGTTGGGTGCCACATGCAATTCGGTTGTGGACACTCTTCCGAACAGGTTTCGATCTCTGGCAATTTTCACCTAAAACAGCACGTTTCTGTTCTTTGTTTCCTCTTTTTTCCTCTATTGCTTTGGCATTATGGGGCTGCATAAGAAGTAAGTCCACTATGTTGGAATTGTGGTTTTCCTTGCGATGTCAAAAATCGAAACATAAGCCCAATGGCTCAAAACACCCTCTACCTGAGATTGGGGAGCAAAATGGTTCGGACTTTACCTCGAAGCATTCAATATTGGATAATCATATGGACAAACAATCCACCGCAAAACAACTCCAAAAAGAAACACGGCTTATAAGGGAGGATGCTTGGCTTATTCTTGCAGATATGAATTCCCACTGAGAGTGAGGTACGTTTGTTTGATGAACTTATTGTGATTTGTGAAGGAAATGATGGAATATTTAGATTTCTTGTATTCAGGGAAATGAAATACCTCTTGTATTTATGACATGTGCAAAGCCCTTTTTATCAGCTTTACCGTTGCTCTTGTAAGTCATAATCACCCACCACTGGGACCACGAAGATAGCAATACCCACGTGGTGATAGTAGAGTTGACACTCGGGAAAGAATTCTTGAAGGCCCAAAGCCAGGGACATATGATGGCATGAGTGGACAATTGCAGATCGAGGTTCAAGCTCCGTCAAGCCCATTATTTGATCCACTCATGATGCATCTGAAGGGTCCGTTCAGGATTCTCCAAGTGGATGAATTTGCAATTTCTCTCAGTACCAGAATCCTTGAAAGTCCTCATCTGCTCTTGACAAGTACTTCTAGCACGTTTTCTATTTTTCAGTCACATCTCCTTCTCCTGTTTACTTTAGCAGGATGAGTCGACACTTTTGTGCTCGAGTCCTGCGTACAATAACACCCACTTTATCCATTCCTTTGTTCATATTGTTTGAGTTTATTCCTAATTATCTTTCAATTTTAATCAAGCAGAAACTTACTCGTGCCCTTACTGTTTGCATCTCATTCTTTCATTGACTATTGTTTCTATTCAAGATCATGATGAAGAAGATTATTGGTAAGGAATTAGTCTGAGGTCTCTACATTCTTGACCCATATTGGTGCCCCCCAGCGGTCATTGCTTGTTTCTGGAATAGTATCACCCTTTTGAAGAACATTGTCGATTTGAGCCATCCTTCTGTCCCTTGTTAAACAAATGTTGTCCTCAATTTCAGAGTATATCATCTTTAGATCGTTTGAATCTCGTTCAGTTTGCCCAACACCTATCGTCTTTAGTTCAAGTTTCTAAAAGTTAATAAATTGGGGGGGAAAAAAAGAAGCCCAAAGGTTTTTTTCTTTTCCCCTTTTTTGAATTAATCCACTTAGATAATTCGGAGGTCCGCTCTAGTTATATCTAAATCTAATTCGATATTTTGTTATTCTTTGTTGAAGGTTCTCTCATTATGACATGGTATATTAATGAAAAATTGTTCTAAATTGTTTTCTCATTTTTTGTGCCTTTTATGTAGATTAAGATCCAATTTAATGTTCTGCCCAACTTTATGGAGTGATAATGCCAAAGAATTTTTTATCATCATCTTTTCATTTACAGTTTATTCAAAAATGGCATTCTCCATCCAAACTTCTTGTTAGATACATCTCAAAATGGGTTAGTCGGAGCGAACAAGAATAGACATCTTCTGCAAAACTTGCCCAACCTTGTTATGTCAAATGAAAGTTCCTAAACATTTTTTGGGGCGATGCAGTTGCGTTTTTGACTAATCATATGCCTTCATCTGTTGCTTAATGGTGAGTCTCCCTTATTCATGTTCCTTTTTCCAAACAAAATCATTGTTCCCTATTAGGTCGAAACATTTGGTTGCACTTGTGTATGTCGTTTCCGACTGTTACAATTACGATTATAAATTAGGTGAAGCATTTTTCCTTCTTACTCTCATTGTTAAAAAGGATTATAAGTGGTTTTTGCCCTAGCCTTGGTAGGTATTTTTGTGTTCGCCGGATGGTGTCCCTGTGTCTTGAAGGCACACCATTTTCTCCATCTTTTGCTTGTATCAGTTAGGGGGGAGGATGATGATATGGTTGATCTACACTCTCACTCGGCTGATCTACTTTGCTAAACTTCCCATCCTTCAGTTTACTATCGGCGACCAACCCCTCCTAATTCATGTCCTGGCGCCTGGGTACCCTTCGTCATCAAATCCTGGGATATAA
>MEJB01000070.1:348930-364504 GCA_001752375.1 Rhazya stricta
ACCACACGCGTACAAGATATAACAATGAAAGGTCAAAAGAAAGGATAAAATTGTACTTTATTCTAAATAAAATACCATTCAAGTTGACAGAAGAAAGACATATATATTGCAGCGAAATTCAAGAGTATACATAATGTCACCATTAATTATGCAAAGATTCATAAAAAAGATTATTTATAGACGTTTTGAATACGAACTTTCATTACATGGCTCTTCATAATCTTACATGTCAATGCATGCTAATTCGTCATTATTAAATGCCTATCACATATAAATTACGGTTTTTCCTGATTTAATTTGGTTACAAGCTATTAGACTTAATAAAATATTTGTGCATAATATTCTATTAAGTTAACACCATTAATAATAATTATAAACAATAACAAATATATGTTATTAATCGCGTATATTAATATTGTTCATTAATGCTTAATCATAATAGAAGAACTTAAAAATAAAACATTATGTGAAGAATGATAATGCTTCACGTGAGCAATAGACAATAGGATATAGTCTGTGCTCACATCTGTTTTCCTGTGTTCCCTTTGTATAGTATAGGAAACGATAAGAATTCTTAAATTTTCTTAACTAACTAATTCAAATATTCAAAACATAATCAAATAAACAAATATATCAAATTATTGATTGATTACAATGAATATAAATCCGACAAAATCCTCCTTAGCCAATAGGAGGATTTTCTAAAAAATTAGTCTTTCAATCTTAAAAATAATTCTCCAAATTAGTCCATTTGCATGCCCAAGTGGTAGATTTTTTGTACTTCTGAAATTTTTGTCTCAAATCACTCCAATGATGCCTCATTTCTCCTATTACCTCCACAGAGTTGTAAATGAATAAATATCAATAAGACACAGAATTAGTACAATAATTTTGTTCAAAAGTCTATCAAATATCTATATATATTGCACTAATTTGGACTTTATCAGTAAAGCTTTGTATTGGTTCGACTATATATATAGATGCAAAAAAAGAAGATTGAACCCTCAATCTTGTCAATAATCTTAAATTTTGATTTGTTGCCAAATAAAAAAGAGATTACAAGACAATCATTTTGATCTTTGCAATTTTGATTTAGATCTGGATCTTGAAGATTCGGGTTTCTCCTCTTCATATTCAAGACTGCATAGCTGTTCTTGTTCTTGTTGTTTTTGACAATAACTGCAATTGTAGATAGATTCGTTATGACATGACCATCCTCACTTGATATTCATATACAGGTCTTCCACCGGTTAGGAATTTAACAATAGGAATATTTGAGGAATCAAACTCCTCTATAGCAACTTGGGTAGAGAAAATGTGTGGCTTTGCTGATGTAGRTGATCCAGTATTGCCACTCTRCAAAGATGTTTATCTGACATATGTTGTTTGGATAGGTTTTTCACAAGCTTGAAGAAGTTTCTCATAACCTGTGATCCATGTTGCAGGAAGAAGCTTAACAAGCWCATCTCTAGAGATCTGCTTWGGAATGTAGATCTGATTTGGASCTATAGATGCAGAGTTTATCTCTTCAACAAAGACTACTTCATTGGAGGATGGAAGTATCAAATCAAGAGCATGATTTTGAACTCGATAAACATCTGGTAATGGAATTTGCCCTGAACTGAATCTTCTTGCATATCAAGGCCAATGATCTGGATTTGAACTTTTAAGGCTTTGAGAAGATTTGGATCCTGAAGACTGATGTTAAAATTAGGAAACCATGTCACAATGTCAGTTCTCGCATTTAACGTAGTCTGTATAATACTACTACATCCGGTTGGTACTTCATACTTCTGGAATCCAATAGTGCTAATTTTGCTACAGCAGCAAGACATTTTCTGGCATGTAAAGTGAGACCAATTCTCATGTCTCCAAAATGAATATGTGTATATCCTAATCTTATCCACTGATATGAAAATTGAGATGGTATATTGAGGGTGATGAACTACTCATCTGATGTTGCCAGAATAGCACAACATGAGAAATTACTGATTGAAACATATTCTTTCACTTGAGGTGAAGACGAGAGCTTCATTAGATTTGTGATGGCTTTGGGTATGAGAGTGATTGTTTTTTTGACAAAGATGTGGTAGGGATTTATGCGCGGTAGTTGGGTAYCTAGTAATTGTTCATCTAGTATACCTGTAATTTCATACAAAGGATCAATATTTCTTGAAGTTGAAGGTCTAGATTTAGCAGTAAATGATGATGGTAAAGTAGATATGAAAAATGAAGTATCTAAATTGGCATAGAAGAAGACATCTTCTAAGTAAATCTCTCTCTTTCTCTCTTTCGAGGATAGTCAATGAATTAATATGATGTCAAATAGACATTTTTCTCATTTTATCTCGAATATTAACAGCACGTGAAACAAGTTCAATGACTTTGATACCAAATCACTGAATACCTYATGAAAGAACTTTAGTTCAATCTACACTTTGGATTCAGAAATTGTTTCCTCACTCTGGACCCCAACAATCGAGGAAAGTTTGTGGGTAGAAAGAGTTAGCAATTGGGTATGCAAAACTCTTGCCCTCAACTCACTCTCAGTCCCTTAGATGCGATTGATATTCTTGGTTCTGCTATTGTTTAGAAGTATTCAATTATAAAATCCGATCCCCCTGCATTCTTAAGATGCCATAGTTTTCCCCAAACAGTGTCGCAAGGGGTTCAGATTCCCTAAACTCCAAACCATGGAAATCGTTGTGCAATTCTTTAAATTTTTGCCCTTTACATTAACTTGAACATTTAATTAGACCTTCAATTCCTCGAATTCCATTATACATCAGTCTCCTCCACAGCCAAAGAACTCGACTCTGAGTTCTCCTTAGGATAAGTTCCTAAAACCTCGTCTCCATGGAACTGATGTATATAAGAAATATTAAGGTGTTAGAAGTATCCGGAGGTTTAATAACAATGGTATTATCGTTGATCTTCTTCCTCACATTAGCTCTCTCATGTTCATCAAGAGCAACTTTATAGTTTGCATTCGTCGCCTTCAACTTGCCCTCATCTACTTCTCTCGAGATATCATGTTTATTACTAAATAATGTCATAAAACTCTCCATCTTTATAATTATGGTTCCTCTAGAAGATGACAAAGGAAACATAGCAATTTTATAATCATTCCACAAAACTAATAACACATTGTCATGCCTTTTATAAGTCTTTYCACCACATATTCCTTAAGTCCTCCATTGTCGAAATCTGACCAACTTTCAATATATTTTCCTCCATTAAGATTGTATAATTTTTCTATTTACCTTGGCTTTTAGAGACAAAATGGTCTGCAAGAAATGCGTTATCGACTTTAGAACTAGAGTTGAATGCGCAGTTTCCCACATTATTCATGCTAAGGTTGTGATTGTGGTTGTCGATGTCGCCATAAATCCCATCTTCTTCCCCAAATCCTCATTGATCACCTCGTGCATGTAGCATTCAATTGAGATCGGCACTTTGTATGATTCAAAAACTCTAATCTGAGGTAAATTATATCCTCTATCTTTGATTGTTCAGAAATGTATGGAATATCAAACTTAAAATTGTTATCTTCTTAAAGTCATAATATTTAACATCTCCTCCTTCACATGAAGCCCCGACATATTCTTCTTCAAGTAATCTCTTAAGATCTGCCATTTGACAAGACATGAGGTTCACTGCGGCAATAAGCTGTGCAACTGTAGTGTTTGGTTCTGCTCTCCTAACTAGAACCGCAACATCATCATTTGGATCGCCTATTGTTATCACATAAATGAAAGAAACWGGGGAAACCTGTTCTAATACAACCAGACGTAGCCGGATAAGTGGTGGATTTATGAGCTATAAATTCGAAAGAAAAAAATTTAAATTTGAGAGAAATTCCAGATTTGATTAATATGAATGAMTTAAAAACTACAAGCATCAAGGTTCCTTTAAATARGAAAAACACATATCGTAATATGATAAGAACTACTATTAAGAGCTAATTAATATAAYAGAAACTAATTTGARAATTAATAAAAGTCTAAAAAGCATTAAAGACTTAAGAGTCTAACTTGACCTTCAATTTTTCAAATTTCGTGCTAATCACAAATTTACTAGAAATTTTAGATTTAAGTCTTTGTATAGAAACTATAATTTAGTTGCATRTGTCTTAATACGGTCGTCTCTTTATATCCCTCAGTCCGGTTCATTTGCACCACAAAAGAAGCTTTGATCTCCAGCAGTGTTCAATGATTTAATCAGTGACAGAAATCCAATGTTTTATCTAACATTTCTTCAATCCCTTCCACCCTCGAATGAGGAGGAACATTATCTATTGGTTGAAACGGTGATCCTCCTCCATCATAGCTCTGCTGAGAAGTCCTCCCACGTTCGTGTGCTCGTGAAGATTCTAGTTCTTCATGGCTAGATTTTCGCTCAATATTCTTAGGTTTTTCTTCTGCTGCTTTCTTTCCACTCGGTCCAGGCTTCAGGCCAGATCCCCTCGGCTTAGGTTTCTTCTCAGCACCAACAGGTCCAGCTTTAGGTTTCCTTAYGTTTCATGTTAGATAAACAGACAGTATATCACAAGAAAAAAATGCATACGCTTACACGACTGCTACAGGAGGACAAGGGAATATCGAGTAATAGATGGGGTTTAAAATATCTGTTATTATTCACTATCCTTAAGATTTTAATCCATCGCTTATATGGAAAACTGACCCCAAATCCGCATACACTTTGGTATATGGTATACCAAATCAGCAGCATTAATTACTTGCATTCCTGAAAATTTCTTACCTTCTAAACTATCTTGTTGCTGCCTATATAACGCCTAAATRAAGCCACAGGCAGAATGGTCGAATAAGGTTGAGAAAGAACAAGTTTGTTGCTTTGTTCATCATCTTCCATATCTATCTCCTTCTCCCACCACCACCCAATATCCCATCCACAAACGCATATACATATATCTATAGCACTAGAAGAATTCTCCATAGGTTCGAGCCAGAAACAAATGGAAACAACGGTGCAAATTCCAGAAACAGTGTTGAACTCAGGCCACAAGATGCCTCTGGTGGGCTTTGGGTGTGCAACTTATCCGATTCCACCAATAGAGGAACTGACCGCTATTTTTGTGGAGGCCATCAAGGTTGGTTATCGCCACTTTGACACAGCAGCTTCCTATGGCACAGAGCAAGCCCTTGGTAGAGCTGTCGCTCAAGCAATTGAAAGTGGCTTTGTTAAGGGCAGGGAGGAACTCTTCATCACTTCTAAATTGTGGATCACAGATACAGATCATGGCCTTGTGATACCTGCCCTCAAGCAAACACTTGGGTACTTTCTCTTTTTCTTTTACTTTCTCAATTTTTGTTTCTTTATGCGAGTTGATTGATGATTAGCACACAMAAGAATTTTTTTCATTCATTGTGGAAGTCGGATATTTGAACCCTATCTTCCTAAAGGGGCAATTGCAGAACCACACCTAGCTTTGAGGGGTAATTCACCTTTGACATTTGGTGAAATCATTAAATTCCACAAATACCCTATATTGTAATTAAAATTCAAGTAATTGACACCCTAAATTTTTTTTATTATAGATCCTTAAATTAGAAACGAGAAATTCTCGAAGAAGAAAGGTGAGACAAGATGAGCCCTAGAGATTATATAGAAAAATGCAGAAAGAACTSAACTTCAACGAATTGAGCATATAAATAAATAAAGGAGTCCTTATGGTCCGAGAAATTCTTGAAATTTAAAGAAAAGGCAATAGTGAACAGTCAACAGTGTCTTTCTTTCGTGGCCAAGTATTTAATTGCTAGTGGAGAAAGAAACTTAAAGCTATATTGGTCAAGCATTTAATTGATACACTGGTTTTTCYCTAAATTTCTCTAGGAACCTAGGGCTAGAATATGTGGATCTTTATCTGATTCACTGGCCCTTGCGAGTGAGGCATGATCTTGTTAATATTTTCAAGCACTCAAAGGAGGACTCCCTCCCTTTTGATATGCATGGGACATGGAAGGCCATGGAAGTATGCAACAAATTGGGATTGGCCAAGTCTATTGGTGTGAGCAACTTCAGTTGTGAAAAGCTCTCAAAACTACTTGAAAATGCCATCGTTAAACCRGCAGTTAATCAGGTAAGTTTTCATTTTATATTATTTTATTGAAAAATTATATAGTACAATTAAAGATATGTATCTTTTCAACATGGAAAAGATTCAGAAAATACTGATCTTTCTTTTACGTTTTTACTTGAAGAAACTTGATTTGTTATGGAAATGACACTGGAAGTTTTTCAGGTGGAGATGAATGTCGGTTGGCAGCAGAGAAAATTGCTGCCATTTTGCAAAGAGAAAACCATTCATGTTAGTGCATGGTCTCCTCTTTCAGCTTATGGTACCTTTTGGGGCACTAATGCAGTGATGGAGAATGCACTCCTGAAAGAAATTGCAGCTTCCAAAAGCAAGACCGTGGCTCAGGTACACTATTTTCTTGATGAAAATGCACAAATTCATGAGAAAATATTCATATTTTGTGGTGCTTCCAGGGTGCTTTTCTTGGTGGAGGGAGGTTGGCAATGCATAGATCTCATATACATTAATATATGTAATGTAGGTTGCCCTAAGATGGATATATGAACAAGGATCAAGTTTTGTGGTGAAGAGCTTCAACAAGGAGAGGATGATCCAAAATCTTCAAATTTTCGGTTGGGAACTCACTAAAGAAGAATTGGATCAAATTCAACAAATTTCTCAGCGCAGGGGCAATTCGGGAGAAATTTTTATCCATCCGGAGGGACCAGTCAAATCTGTTGAAGAACTTTGGGATGGAGACGTGTGATTTCTTTTCTTTCTTTTTKGGTGAAATGAAGATTGAAGATTGAAGTTTTTCGATGAAATTTTTGATGAACTCTTATCATATAAGTTGCAAGAAGATTGAAGTTTTACTCACTTATATATGTTTTGAAATTCTATAAATTCTTGCCCTTATATAGTTCCCTGAAGAATGCATGCTTTCAGAGCTTATTATATTGTTTCAGTTTCACCAACACATTAGTATAACGAAATCATAAATGAAGTTCAAGCCTTCTGGAACATAACCCTCAATGCTTGATCATCAGTCAAAGTCAGACGTCTCTTCCCATTTTTGCAAATGACTTCGCAGTAATTGAAAACTGATGGGCAGAAAACAAGCGTATAATAACGTTCATACTTGAACCAGTTGTTAAGGGTCACGACCAGGGTTTTCTTCAACTCCACTGGTAACTATGATGTATTGTCCGGTTGTTTCATTATAGTCAAGCTTCCACACATTCGACTGACTGCAAATTGTAGAAGCGGAGAACTTGACGTTCAGATCAGAGTTTTTTTTGACCGTTTGTTTTTTTTTTTTTTTAAACAGAGCCAAATGGACCTCGGCCTTCTTTTTGGTTGTATTTAGAACTTTGACCATAATGCTAAACTGAGTAGAGTTTTCTATATGGAAAACGCTACCCATTGGCGCGTTTTGTATTTCCAATTCTCCCAAAATAAAAATACAACATACGAGTGCATGTAACGCGACAGGCTGTAGCATTTTGCTCAATAAAACGCTACCACTTGCAGCGTTTTATGGTTCTCCTGAGTTTTACAATTCTCCACGGACTTTCTATGCTTGGACTGTAAATGGATAACACTACAAAGCCACGCACTTTCATCAAGAGTTATTCTTTTTGCAACATTGGCCTTTCCAAAATGCCTACAAACTATATCTTAATCACTACAACACATAGAAGAATATTAACATCTAATTTAACCTGAAAATATCAATTACATAAGTTAAAATAAGCAAAAAAAAAAAAAAACACTCATTAAATGAACAACAACAACAACATCATCATCCTCATTAAAAGATCAAAATGAGCAAATAACATTTTCAACGATAGCAATATATGATAGAAAATGAGTCTTCTAGAACAACATAATAAATAGACACACTATCTATTACATCCCTCCGCCCATTTCATGAACGAGATAATTCCTTCTATTTTGACCTATTCCATAACATTTCTTRCTTCTTCTAGGCTCATTGAGGTTTTGATAATCCAYGTCACATTGAATCCTTGTAGTTTGAAGTCGACCTGAACATTGTCCGTTCATATTCAATAGATTGTGAATAAGATTGAAGGGTGATGACCTCCAAAGACATTCATTTGCAACATGAAAGAAATTTTCTCGATATGTATTATGGTAGGATGTAATGGAGTGAACAATATTCATCAAATCAACTACATTCAACCCCATTAAYGGGTAACCACAACAACATGTTAGCAACGAATCSTAAATGCGAAATTTATTGCAATAACACCATTTTTGATTCAGCTTCACAGTATAAACATTGCCCGTTCCATCTTCTCGAAATGGAGTTTGACGCTATATAAGTCAAGTGATATATTGTATAGAGCCACAGTACATGCCCTTGACTTTCTTTYAGCAGTGGAAAATGTTTTCCAAATTCTAGGTGGAAATGGATTTCTAGTAAGAGCAACTTGCTCACGGTGTTTGACAAAATACTTGACAATTTTAGCAAATATGAGAATTATTTAAATTGACAAGGTCCGTGCCTTCTTAATGACAATGTTCAACGACTCAGAGAGATTTGTTGTCAAGCAACCATACCTGTGACCATCATCATATGCAAGTGTCTATTTTTCATGATCTATTGAGTTTAAATAATTGTATGCTGCTGGACTTTGTAGTCTGATTTCTCCCATGATAGTGCATTCACTACCCGCCTTGTACATTTCTTGTGCTAAATCCCTATTTTTAAACTTAGCATTGAAATTTTCCTTTATATGCCTTAGACAACATCTATGAACTGTCAATGGTGGTGCCACTCTCTAAATCACTCCATTGAACCCAATATTCATTTGTAGCAATTAGATATGAATCATACCTCCCTTTGTAGGATGACATGATTTCTCAATAGAGTGAAAAACTATCCCCAACTCGATAATAACTCTTCTCCAACAACAGCAAATGCTAGTGACAACACAACTTAATAATGGCCTGCCGATAGAAAATATTATAATGAGAATCACGAGAAGTTGTTTGATACATATGCTTTGTATTAGCAATTGGCGAAGGATGGCATCCTAGGCTATTGGAGAGTGCAGGGTTGTCGCATGTGAAACACCTAAGCATTTTTCTTCATTGTCGTGTTGTGTCATTTGTTTATTACATTTTGATAGATGTGTTTTTTTGTTTTTGAATTTATTTGTTCGACTAAAAACGTATGAAAAGCAGGAGTAAGGCATGGAAAAGGAAAGAGGTTGTAATGGTCAGGTTGAGGAGAAGGAACTGGATCTCGATGTCAACCTATTACATCCAAGTCTGCAGTAGGAAATGGGAAGGCTTTGGCAGAGGCTGGGGTAGAGCCGGGTAATCGACCTTAGATGAAGAGGCCATTAGTTGGGGCACGGTGTGTGACCTAGCAAGAAAACTCGGGATTTGGAGTTTAGCCTGAGCATGAAGATGGCCCCCTTTGATAAAACAACTACAGGGAAGGGCAGTACGGAGGAAGAGGGGGATGGGAATAGGCTGTAAAAGAAGTATATTATGTCATACATGTCTTCTCGGGATTTATGAGGTGCAACACTCAGCAAGTAAATTCTGCCGATGGTGGGAGCTAGAGATCAACAACAGAATAGTACCCCCAAAGAATGCCGTGAAATTTGTGGAGCATGGCATGCCTCCTCTGGATGCCATGAATACGGCTAGTTACATGGACTAGGAGGTGCAGCGACAATATTGTGTTGTGGATGMACAACACATTGTTATGTTGAGGGAGCTCTTAAGAAGGAAGCATATGGCTAAGAAAATGCGGAGAAAGAGTTAAGGGAGAAGATTGAGCTGGAGGTGAAGTCGGGATCCAACGCAAAGTTTACTGCCTTTTCCATAGATGATCACCCAAAACAATTTAGAAGGAAAATCAATGGATAAAATGTCTAAAACACATGAGTGCACCAATTCTTCAACTAATTTATTTAATCGACATTACTAAATCAACTTATCAAGCATTGACCAATTAGACCCATGCATATCGAATATACTTTCTCAAGACATAACCAACATATTTTCTCCAAGCAATTAAGTTATATCTCTATACTCAATTTAACCTAAAAAAGTACATTAAATTATGGTCCATAAAGATGTAATTCATGTGAAATAGTGATATTTTCACATGACTTGTATTTTCTGAAAAGACTATAGAATTACTTAAGTCTTTACCGGTCAATCCGGTCTAAAATGATCAATCATTGGACATCGGATGTCTTCGATTTTTGGGAGAAAACTWTTCAATTTTACTTTTATCATTTTCGTTTTGTTCTTTCAATAACTTTCTACATTTCATTTCAAATCTTTTCTATTTACTTTTCATTTTTTCCCAAAAGCTTTTACTCCTAGAGTATATATAATTTTTTCTTTTTTTTTGAGAAAATAATTTATCCATCCAAAGTCAAAATTTCCATTTTCTTTTCAAGATTTAGATCTTGCAAAGGACTTAAAAGACAATGGAAAATATTAAATCCCTCGTTTAATTGTCAATGATTCTGCATTGGAAAAGTAATCTAATTCTTTATTATTAAATTCAGACATTTAGAAAATTACTTGGTATTTGAAAAGGAATCAGATTCCTCAAATTAATGAAAGTGGCTAACACAATCCGAGGATTATTTTTTTATTATTTCAAAATAAAAATACAAGTAATAAATTTTAAAAAATTTAATTTTTTTTCTTATCTCCTATTTCTTGTTCTTCCCTCCATGACTAAACTCTTCTCCAAAGTAGCTTCTAAAATTTTCTCCAAGAAACCCTCTAAACTCTTGCTAGGGACCTTTGCTCTTGTGTATCCCTAACTATTATAACCAAAATTAAATTCTCATGCGACTTGTTTAGATTTATTCTTTATAAATTGAACATATTAGAAAATCTAATTAACATGGAGCAAGGATTTTCTTTAGATACACCTTTATCGTCCTTTTATTCTATTTAAATTCACATAGAAAAAAATGGCATATTAATTATATGAGATATGATTTGAATTTTATATTCATACTAATATTTTGAACTTAAAGAAAATGTCATTCTCTTTCCAAAAGTTCATATACATATATAATTTCCTCATTGTCTAATAGGCCTATGATAATTGATTTAGCACAAATTAAATACTTAGATTTATTTACTTAATAAAAATAAATTTATGTTTAATTTATCTTATTGTAATTATATGATAATTAAATAGTAACCTAATGTTATTGATATTGCTTAGTTAGAGGCTTCATTGGTATTCAACTTATTATATTTACTTATGAGATTAATTTAGATAATTTGGTATAAATTAAAATTTCATTCCTTGAATTATATACATATTCATTTGCCTTTCCGATAAGATAAAAGATCTCTTAAAAAATTTAATTCCTTAAATTATGAGTCTGAGTAATTAAAATTCGAATATAATTTTATTTTGTTGATAATAAGATGAGGCCAAAAGAAAATATAGAGGATTTCCATTGACTATAAAGTTTCCCTTATGTAATTGATTGCTTACCCCACACATTATATACCTTTGAACAGACTGGAAAATGCATAGATCGAAGTGGATTATTTTTCCATTGACAGAAAAAACAGTCAAGTGGATTTGGCAGGTGATTTTGTGAAATTGATGTAAGAGAGATTCCATTTCATTTAGAAACTAAATAAAATTTCACAATATCACTTCAGGTATGTAAGAGAGAGAGAGAGAGGAAGGAGACGGGAGAGGGGAGAGAAGAAGTTCGCGTTTGATGAGAAATTAAATGGAGGATAAATTTGTGAATTGCACCAATAGAGAAAAAAGATATGATTTGATATAGAGCTGTCAAAATGATTTGGACCCGTCGAACAAAATGAATAGTGTGAGTTGGGATACTTTGGCGGGCTTACACGAGGTGCAGGTAGTGGTGGGGCGAGGGTTGGTGCAGGCTAACTTGACTATTTATTTATTTTTCTAAAAAGCTTTTCACATGATATAAAAGTTAATAGCATATAATTGTATTTTAGATGAAAGTTGAAAATATATATTCTGACAATGTTTACCGTTATACTTATGACACGCATTGAAATAATATACAATTTGTCCACATCTCATTCATAATATTGTAAAATAAATTTGAGATTTTCATTTATATTTTTAATTTTATTTTTTATTATTTAATTTTTCTTTCATTTTTTTCTCTATCAAGAAAAAAGGATATATATTATTAAAATGGATCATTTTCCAATAAAAAAGTTATTTATTAACGTCTAAACTTTATATATATACTTCGACACCCGTGTATGTCAAGCCACTTCTATTATAAGCCTCAAGATCCGCCAAGTCCCATTCCCAGGTCTGCATGGTGCATTGGACCCTGAATGTCAGGATTACCTAGCTGGACTTTACGTCTTATTGCCCTGATTACAGGAATTCGAACCTAGGATAGCTCTGATACCGTAAGTCAATGGAATTAGCTATCCCAAAAGCTTAAATTGTTAGGATACGACACTCCATCTATTATAAATCTCAGGATCCCCCAAATCCCACCCCTCTGCACACTGGGCTGATTACCTACTCCCCTCTTACCTCGACTGGACCTTTGTAAAAAAGGCCAGATGTTCCAGAGGTAGTAAGGGTGAAACCCTTCTGGCTCCATATCAACATCTTGGGATCTTCAGATTGATATATATATATATATATATATAGTGTGTCATTCGATTTATTAATATTACGTATAATATTAGTTATTGATGAATTTTTAAATAATATTAATATTATTTTTGTCGAACAATTTAACTACATGTAATGAATAATATATGAATTATGGTACAGTGATACTTTAAATATAGTTATTTAGATAAACTATAATATGGTAGATGATACTTTTTATTTAAATGTTTTAGTGTTTAGAAACTTTTTGAAATTTTTAGAAGTTATTAAATATTTTTTTAATTTTTAATTATTTAAAAAATTGGTAGACTAACTCATCTAACTCACAATCCACAACCCACTTCGCGTTGGGTTGTGTTGAAGGTTTTCTAACCTGCTCTTGCTTAGACCCGCYGAATGACGTCCGGTTAGACTTGTTTTGGCAGCTCTCGTTGCAGATTTAGCTATATAAGGATAACATTATATAGTAATATAAAGGTAATCATGTGAAATAAAAAGCTATAATTCCACGTTGCAATTACTCAGAAATTAATTGAAGTTTAGCTGAAAGGAATCCGAGCATGAAGATTCTTTAATTCAGAAATACTTTGAAAAATCTTACTACATAAATAAACTTTGCATGTTGTCGTCCTCGTTAAAGTTCGACGAAATTTAATTTAGGAGAAAATTTGGATATTTGACTTTAATTAGAATTAATGTGTGCGGTTTTCCAAGTACAATTAGATAACTTGTCTCCTAATAAGAACTATGCTTTGAGATTAAGGTATATTGTTTAATTAGAATTAGGTAACTTCATTAGACTTATTGTTTCCTAATATCTAATTATTCACAAGATATATGACGCTACTATCATAATCAGGTTTGGAATTTAGTCTCTTCTCTCATAATACCTTACGGCCATCAAGATGGGATATGTCTTTGGCAAGTCCTCGGGTATTAACCTTGCCATCTTCTTTTGAGTTCTTAAAGAGAATTGTTTGCAATTTTTCTKGTGATATAWATCTTTCTTTATTTTGATTTGTTGTATTTAATATCTGTCCGTTTATCCMACRCATGAAACATTAGGAAAGGAAAACTCAAAAGGTAAAAGTGTTCGAGAACAGCTTAAATTTGGACCTAGTGGAGCTGGAAAGAAACCGGGACATRGTGGATTTGTGAGGAAATCGGGACCRGCTCATTATGTCAACAATCCTCCTCCTCATTTGATATGATCGATAAAGGATTGGATTTCTTCCACTGGTTGAATCATTGAACATTGCCTGAGATAGCTTCTTCGGTGGCTGCAAATGAAACAGAGYGAGAGATATAAAGAGATTCCTAATAATTTTGATTTTTATCTTTATTTGTTTTTGGATCATGAAGTAATTAAGAAAGATTACAAACATCCCGTTTAATAAAGATGAAAGATGAGATTTTGTTTAATATAGAACTTTTGAAGACAATATGAAGTACTCTTCTAATACCTCTATTAGAATTGAGGATGCGGTTAAGTACATTAACTCTTGATCTTCAAGGGGTTCCAAGTAGCAATTCTATGCTCTGGCTTAGATGAAAAAGAAGATTTTATTAAGAATACTGCTATACTATGGGGTACCTTGATTCTTATGATACATTGCAGTCATACAAATCGTTAAACGAGGGGCTTGTGATTCAGAAAGAGTTAGAATTTTTTCTTCTCTCTTATTTGAGGTAAAGAAGTAGGTATTAAGAAGTCTTTGGCTCAGTTGTCTACTATAACTCTTCTACATTTTTAAGTAGAGCTTCAGAAGTTTTAACCATTTCACGGTGGGTTTTTAATGGGTAAACGACAACAAAGGGATGCTTGTATATCCGTAGGGAGTACAGAAATTAAGGGAGACTAAGAATTCGCCGGTCAACTAGGGGTATCTAAGAAGTAGTCTCATCTTGAGGACGTGTGGAGTATAGGGAAAACTGCTTCTCAAGCATACAATTAGAGGTTAACCGTACAACCCGTTCTAAAACAACCCACATTAACAAACCATCTATTAGGTTTGATAAAGGGACAAAGTATGAGATGGATTTTACACGTACTTACCTCCCACGTGATTTAAACGACTAGGGACATTATAGAAATCATAAGAACGAAGGGTTCGGAAATATCTTCAAAGTATTAGCAGAGGGGTTTAAAATGCCAAAGAGTTCTAGTGGTTCATTGTATTAAGGGTGAAAAAAGATAGGAACTCTTTGAAAGAGTAATATATTGAGGTTATACTTATAAAATGTAGAAACAGGTATATATCTGACTTCCACTTAGCAGGGTAAATGTCATCGGAAACTATTTTGTTCTTGTTCTTGATTGGGCTTTCTGGATTTTGTTGATAAACTTCTAATTGAAAGAAGGGTCTTTTGGACGACACTATGGTATAATTTTATTATTCTGCTCTATCTGTTTTTGATCTTAGAAATAAGTTCATTTTTATAACCTTGAGTATGTATCATAATTATATTTGCGGATAAATATCTAATGACCTATAATTTTTGATTGTTTTTTTGTTAGGATTAAATTAAGATATATATGGTTTTAGATTATTATATATTATCGAAAGTGTGTATACGTATAAATCAGGAATACGTTGCTCCTTTATAAGATAGAAAAGAACCAACATTCTCTTTATCTATACCGGATGCTAAAGGTTAAGAGATATATAAAATACTAAACTAGGTGAATGTTGAAATGAAGATACCCGAGGTAGGGAATAACTCCCTAGATTACCAGGCGAAACATAGAATCTCAAGAAGAAACATTGTTTTCGCAGTTACTATCGCACATATACGCGAAATGTTATAAAGTACTAAAGATAGCAACAATTCGCAAATCCAGGAGTTGATGTATAAAGTTACTGCGTAATACCACCCTTTAACTT
>MEJB01000070.1:375212-399044 GCA_001752375.1 Rhazya stricta
TTTCTTTTTGGGTTTTGGGGGTGGCTGGGGTAAGAGGGGTGAGGACAGGATTTTGTATGCGGAGCGGAGACGGGTGGGGAAGGAGATCTATGTTGGCACCAGAGTCAAACTTAGGATAGTGACGGAGTTTACCCAATTTTGGAAAATATCAAACGCCTCCTCTAAAAGATGCTCTTGCTACTAACGGCATGGATGTGGGATGTAGCTAATTTCCTTTTTCTTTCGTTTTTGCTCTTATTATGATATGTAATAATTTCTTTGTTAAATATTATCATACCCGTTTGAATTTCAATGTTAATTTTAATAGTAACGTTAGTTATTTAAGTATCGATATGATCCATACATTAAATTTTTAACTATTATCTATATATAACATGGTTGGTAAGGACAATGGATGCAGAAGGTATAGGTAATTTCTTTTTTCCTCTTATTAGGGTAAGTAATAAATATWATAGTRATAGTTTGAATTTCAGCATTTATTTGATGGTAATATTAGTTATTTTAGGTATGAGAGTAATCCATACATTAAATCTGCAAACACTATCCATATTTACCAACACTATATATGTATAACAGGGTCGGTAATGACAGTGGATGTGGATGGAGATGTTAATAATTAATTTTGATTATTTTTTTACTCTTATTATGGTAAGTAATACCTCGATGGTCAAAGACAATCTTTTGAATATTGATTTTATCCTTAACGTTAGTTATTCAAGTATCTCTATGCCCCATACATTAAATTTGCAACCACTTTATATAACAAGGTCCATAACGAGCAAATGGATGTGGATGGAGATGTTAATCATTTTGGTTCTGTTTTTACTCTTATAATGGTAACGATAAATATTGCTTGATGATTCAATATTTGTAATTATCTGATTAATTTTTGATATTAATATTTTGTTTCATAACTTTGGTGTTATTTAGGTTCGGTGATCCCCCATATATTATATTCTGCAATCCATAGTTGATAATAAGGTCAATAACGATAATGGATGTTGATGAACATGTTAATAATTTTGGTTATGTTTTGCTCTTATTATAGTAAGTAGTAGCTCGATGATCAAATATTATGATAATCGTTTAAATTCCAATATTTCTTTTGACTATAATGTCAATTATTTGAATATCGATATACATAATACATTAAATCTGCAATCACTATATATATACATATATACAGGGTCATTAATAATAATGTAGGTGGATGGGGATGTTAATTTTGGATATTTTTGCTCTTATTATGGTGAGTACATGCTCGGCTGTTTTAAACTATAATAATCATTTGAATTTCAATATTAATTTTAATATTAATCTCAATTTTTCATGTATTAGTGTACCCCATCCATTATATCAACATCCAACATCGATAATAGGTCAGTAACAACAATGGATGTGTGGATGTAGATATTAATAATTTTGGTTCCGTTCTTCCTTTTATTGTCATAAGTAATAGTTCGATGATCAAATATTATGATAATCGCTCTGAACTTCATATTGTAATAAATTTTTTAGTTGAGTGAATGGAACGTTCGGAAGAGATGTGTGAAAATTAATTTAAAAATAAAGAATAGGAGCATCATTTGATTTATCCGTTAAAAATCACTAGCTTTTACTATATTTTATGGGATAAAATAATATAAAAATGACATTATTGACTAAGGCAAAATCATAAAGAGGTTTAGWGATATCAAAACTAATTAATCAAAGGTAATTTGATAAAATAAAATATCACGGGATAAAGTAACATTTGAAGTAAACGTTATGAATAAGATATGATATATATTTATATGCCTGATGAAWAAGATAATTTGGTTATTAAGAAGAAAAAGAAAAAAAACCAATCGTGCATGAAAAATGAATATGTGCAGTCCGTTAGTGTTTTTATCTCAAAATTAAAAATAAATGAGTATTTTATAATTTAATAATAACTTTAGACAGTTAATAAGCGAATTGCCTTATGAGAAATTTATTAAGGTTCAAATAAAAATAATAAAATTAAAATTAAAATGGAAAAATATCACGAAAACACAATAAGTTTGATCTATCTTCAATCCATTATTGTTTTTATTTGAACCTTGATGAATTGAGCCTTTTGTTTTAAATTCATAATGTATCCTTTTTGAATGCTATGTTATTAAATTGAGTTTTTTTTCATATTCGGCATATCTTTGTCATTGAAGCTTCATTATTATTCTTAATGTTYGATTGTATGACTGATTATCTTTCTATTTCAAATATCCTATAAGGCACTTAGAAATAACACTTATACAATTATGTCAAATAAGCCCTGAATTATATGTGAAATAGAGATATATTTACATTATTTGTACAATCTTTGTGGACCATATGTTTAATGTGTTTTTTCTAGATTAAATTGAACATAGAGATATAGTTTAATTACGTCGAAAAATAGGTTGTTTATATCTTGAGAAAGTATATATAATATTATTTGGTCTAATTAGTCAATGCATGGTATGTTGATTTGGGAGCGTCGGTTAGATAATATAATATTATCTATTGACTTTCCTTCTAAGTAGTTTTGTATGTTCATCTAGGATTAATTAGGATTTTCCTGATTAGTTCCTTTTAAATAGGTTAATTGGACTACCTATACTGGGACCGATGTTTTTGAGATCCCAATGACTTTATATCACAATACCATCAAAATAGAACATACAATGGAGCCAAATATGTCGGTTCAGGTGCTTTCCCAGTATGGATATGTCAAGACTATTTTTTCTTATCCGATATGGCCCATTGATTGCTAATGCCCAACTGAGCCTAGAAAGTACACGGTTGCACACACATTCACACATTTTGCTTAGCAGTCGAAGTCGCATAGGATTCAGATGTTAGACCTCAGAGAGCGAGTGAGCCCTCCTAGTCAGTTTGCTCTTGATTATTTATACCGGTATGTGATATAGACTCATACTCTAAAGCAGAACCCCGCTCATGCACCCCCAGATGCTCAACTATATCGTCTCGTCCCCCCTACTCAATCCACTTACTCGGAGATGATCCTAAAATGTCAAAATTTTAATTTTAAATTTAATTTCTATACAATAAATTAAGATTCATATTTATCTCACATTTGGTTTGACACAGGTATTAGAGTAGATAGATTATCATTTGTCATATCTATATGTCGAAGCTCGATACATCGTTTGCATATCTATATACTTTAGAGTTTTTAAGGATGAAATTGATAGAAATATAGATATAAATATTGTTTATAGGGTAAATAAATAATAACTATCCTTATTTGAACTTATAGGTACTAAAATGATGATTTTAGAGACTCATAATGCAAATATAAGTCCCGAATATGTTTGGTAACAAGGTTGGTGGAAGTGAGAGCTCAAACATGCCCCCGTTTGGCTCAAAATTAGGCCTAATCGTATTTTACGATTTCGAAAATTGCATCGAGAAGCAAAATGGCATGGAGGAGAGCTCAAAACTATGCCTGTTCTAAAGAACGACGCCGATTTGGCTTGGACAACAACTCTACATACCAGTCATCCCGATGTAAAAGAGATTGAGACTTTTTTAGAAGTTCATTCAATAAGTTCTATTAATGAATTCCCCTCTTGTTTTTTTTTTTTTTTTTATTTGTCCACTACTTCTTTATACTATAGATACTTTGGAATGTTTCTGTATAAAATCGAAAAGGTTCTTATAAATTTGGGAAAAAGACTAGTAATCCATGAAAAAAGAAGATTAAGAAATCATTTAACCCCTTTGTCACAAGAGGGGGTGTTCCTATTTACACTCTTTATACACTTCTATGGATACACTTATTATGGTTGAGTTATTTTATTTAGAATTATTATGTATTCTTGGACTATTTTTACATTTTTTTGAGATTATGATATAGACTTTTAGCTAGAACTAAATATGTATCCGACTCTTCAGAATAATTATGCTTCTTAACTTCTATAACATGGAGTAATTATAGGCCTCAATTCATCTGGATTCTTGATAATAAGAGGGACGCGATTAATTAAGATAAATTACATTTTTAACAAAGCTTAATTGACTTGTATCTACTATAACTAATAAAATAATAATAAAAAATATTATGGTCGAAATTTAATTAGATATTCCCTTACCCATTCAGGAATAAAAAAAATGGAAAATGCTATATAAGATGGCTTCTCATCATACACGGATGTGGTTTTTTTGTTTGGAAAGACATGGAATGCATTTATGGAACCTGATATTTAAACCGGTACAATCTTACAAGGACAAAGAAAAATATATGATTCAAAGCACTTTATGAAGAGAGAAGCATTAGGCCTGCTTTAATGTTTTTTTTTTTTTTTTCCAATTTAGTTTTCATTCTTAAAAACATTCTCAATTTTCTATTTTGGTGATTGTTTCTCAATTTATTAAAAATGCATTTGATTTATTTTCATTTTTAAAAATAAAAACTAGAAACACATTCATTTAAAAATTGAAAGAGAAATATTTTGACTATTTTTAATGGATCTAATTTGTAAAATAAGTTTTAAATTACTATTAGCATATCATAATATTGAAAGTGGTTCTATATAATATAAATATTTTATATAATTAAATAAAAAAGGTAAACCCGAAAACATATTTTCATACGTATAGATTGTAGGAGAGTGATTTTGCATTAAAAATTAACATAATATTATGGTGTTTTTAGGTTTTTTACAATTTTTTTCTATTATTTGAAAATGCATTTTAAAAATGAAAGAAAACCCTATTTTCAATATTTTTTAAAAATTGGAAAATAAAACACTGCACAAAATTTTTAAAAGTTTAAAACTTTAATATTAAAATATCACGGGGCCTAAACAACAATGACTCCCAAGCACCATTAGCAGCCTCAATATGCAACGCCTCTACACCTAATAGGTTATACAAAAGTAACCCAAGACTAAAGATATCCAAAATACACCACAAACCTCCCTTTCACTATTTCAACATTGGAAAAATGACTTTCTTCTTACATATCGAGAAAGAGGAGATCTAATAATCATTTACTAATTGGTGGTTGATTGGAAGACCTTAGCCTTCATTAGTGGGCACCGACAATCATGAATAATTATTTCATTTTTAAGATTAGTTTCGAATAACTCCTACTTCTAGAAAGCCCTTGCAATCTTCTTTCTCTCTTGCACTGGTATTTCTTCTGCACCCGAAGCAGTCATTGTCATAGTCAAAAAAGAAAAGGTAATTCAACAATATCTGTGTCTAACATATGCCATTATGGAGAATCAGTGGTACATTCAATGCAATTGTACTTCCACTATCATAGGGTCAACTTTAACAGTCCGTATCGTCCTGGATCCAGCTAGCCCAGTATGAACGGTGTCTCATTAAATCACGGCGCTTAGGTAATATCTGTACTGTCATTCCTTGTCACCTTAGCCTTCAATTGTTTTGAGACTGACATTTGTTTCCCATTTGTTCGACCCACATCTTCCAAAATTTTAATTCCAAGAAGTTGATACAACTTCCCAAGTCACATAGCCATTTACAATTTTTCCATTTATGCAACATTATCAACAATTATTTTCTTTGTTTAGTTACTCCAAAGACTTCCCTAAAACAGCCTGTTGTAACATCTTCATACCATCGTATATCCGTTGACTGCCTTAATTTTATTTCAACAGTTACAATGCGAATAGAATTTGCGGAACATACTTTGGAACAATGGTAGGCAGGGTGGATAGCATCCTGTCCCACAATATTATGTAACGTTTAATAACATCAAAAATAAATAATTTATAAATACTTAGAATGAAAACAGTAATCAAACTCTTTCTTTGTCCTTTTTCCTAATAGGCCGTGTTTAGGAGTATAGATGTCTGATTCGCTTTTGATGGCAAATCCTAACATTAAGATCTTGAGATTCTTAGTTGTATCTATAATCGTTCACACTATATGTATGTTTCGATCATATACAGCAATCTGATCTCAATAGATATAATTTATAAAAGATAATAATGTTTGGTATACGTATGGTATATCAGTGTTTGTTCCAACTTGAAGACCAGGTGAGGAAAAAGTGACTGCATAATTACAAACTAAGTGACCCAATTTTAATCTAAATGTGAGTTAAAAATAGTTTAAATAATAATCAAATGTTTATGTTTCAAAGTAATATCAAACCATACAGTAAACATCGATTATCTATATATGAATAATCGATGTTACCTAATAGTATGATGCTACAGAAATACATGTTATAATCGACATATTCAAAAGYAATAATCGACTTGACGAGTTTATGTAATCGATACTTTCAAATTCAATAATCAACTTTACATATGAATGATGTCTTACGTATTYTACAACTTAGTCGATTAATGACGCAGATGCAATCAATGTTGTGCATTTGAATCAACGACTCCAATTCAAATTTACGTCATAATTGACRCCTTTCAAAGTCATGATTGATTAGGATTGTCAATAACTTCTCTGATCCAAATGGCAGAGAAGTTTCCATATTTATACCTTTTTTTGTTGGAGGGGCGACTGCCCGTTAAACTACCAAAGAAACAAGAGTAAACCAATGTGATCATGACATTATAGGTGCTTGCAATGGGACAGATGCGACTTCCCTCATTTGGTTTGGGGCCATAGCCATTTCAGAAGTTTCCCCTTTTTTTTTTTGTCCATTTATTTAGTCTTTAAGGAGCCAAAGCTTTACTTTACTGAACTRAAAAAACAGAAACCGCCTAGCGCTTACCATTTTCCAATGTTGCCCTATCTTGCTGGGTGGGAGCAATAGAAAGAAAGGACGGGGGGAAACCATGGATGGTACTTCTCGACCCTGTCTCCAAGGGACAGTTGAACGAGCAACTCATGAATGTTGCTTGTCAGATGAGCTAATAACTCGAACGCGTTCGATCTGTTTTTTGAGCAAGAATCACAACCTTACCGTAACTTCACCATGATACAGACTCCAAGTTCTTATGGCAGAGCATGAGGAGATTTATAATCAATATTATGATGGGAATGGAAACCGGAAGCACAACTGGGGTCTTCGTGGYCCAAGAWAATCAAACATTAGTAACAGTAATGTAAACATGAGGCTTTTTGGTAGTACCGATGAACCCGATGGTCGCAGCACAGGAATCTGGGATAGAGGACTTGTAGTATCTCTTTAGATCTAGCAAAAGCAAAAGAACCCCTAACATAATTCGAATAGTGGCTGACCTCTTTTATTTTTTTATTGATTCAATACAATTAGGGAAAAGATCGTACAGTTCCCTACTGAGACAAACTCTCAACGGATCCTCTGCACGCTAGGCATACCTCTTCCCGCATCGTTCTCGTGGCGGGAACAGAACAGTAGAGAAAGACCCAGCCGACTGGCCCAGGGMTCGAGGGCGAGCTTTATTTWCTTAAGAGAGAATGGGGGGTGAATCGAAAGGCTTCCGTTTCCGTTCTTGTTTGGGGGCTTTCAAGCCCCGATCGATCTTTTTCATAGTTGAGAAGAAGGAAGGAGTCTAAATCCATGGACATTAATGAATCATCATTGATCGACGTTGCACATGACGCAATCAATTTAACTCAAGGTCCAACGCTAATAGAAGTTGCTTACTTTCCTAGTAGCAAAGGAAAAGGGTCGCGATTTCTTCTTATTAATAATGGGCTGGTCTCACGAGATCTATGCCAACCATAGGAATCAAACGAAGGTCGAAGGATAATTCGATTCATTAAGGGGCATAGCGGCGCCCTCGCTTGGCACCCGAACCTAGCAGGAGACTGGCGGGCCATGCCTGAATTCAGACAGGACCAGACTCTTCTATTTTTGAGCTGCTCCCACACACACAGATCGAAAAATCTCACTTGTCCTGGACTGGACAAGTACATAGAGATCTTCATGGGACCACGGAGGAAGTCTCAATCGATCTTTTCTAGGATTTCTTATCAAGCTACACGTGGAGATCTTTCCATTGATAAATAAGGGACCCCCTTAATAAAGTTCTTAAAGGTTAGGTTATTATCTGCTTCTACGTATGAGGTTTACTTTCTACCACCCGGAGGTTATATAAATTGGAATCCAGAGTAATAAGAACGAAAAGGTTGTTATAGCCACAGCTACGACTACTGGCGSTTCCAAAGGCTTAGATTCTAAGGGTGCTACTGAAAGCCTTTTTTAAGGTCATGTAAGAAGGGAGGTGTAAGCCTCGAAAGCCTTTCTCGGTAGGGTCAAAAGGCTTTGTTTGCCCCAGCTTGGCGAATCGCATCCTAGCACAACGACATTATTTGTACGGCCCTTACCGTTCTCGCTCAGTCTTTCAACGGCTGGGAAGACAGTCGTAGAAGTGAAGCCTATCGCCATGCTGGCCATCAAATAGGAGAAGGGGCCCCTTCTCAAAGATTTGATGGAATGGGCCCGCCCACCCAAGAGTGATCATAGCGGAACTCGTGGCTGGAAACAATCCTTCAAGTTTGTTTTGATGTGCGGTAGGAATAATAAAGAATCAAAGTCCTGGTTAGTTGGTGAGCCTATTGATAGGAGACTATCTAGCTTGGATCGAAGAGCACTTGTTGGGTTAAAAATTTTTTATTGCTAAATGTTACGGCCTAAATGCTGAACTATTGACTCTACTTGTTCGGATGGGTGTTCCCCCTAAAGTGTTCTTAGACCGCATACATACATTCGTAACTTAGTGCAACATGGCATCATTGAGACGAATCAACAAAGAAAAGAAAAACGAGTCAACAACATCTTTATGTGTATTTGAGAGATTGTCCTTGAGCTGAGGAGTGTCCAGATGAGTTCGTTGAGGTGTCTACACGGGCCTGTGGTCCTCTTTTATATTCTATCGAGAGTTCGGGTTGCTCCACCTAAGTTAAGTAGAATGAATTGGAAATGAAAAGGAAGAGGAAATTTACTTCTTAAGGTCGCTTTCCTGTCCCGAGCTTCATTCAGCCTATCAACAAGAGCTAACCACTAGTGATAGGGCAAAAATCATGGGGAAGGACAAAGGAAAGARCGATGTATACATTACAATTTTTTCCATCTAGCTTTTCTACTGCTATCCGAATAGAGCTACTTTACATCCAAAATGATTTTTTTTCATTATAAGAGGAAGAAAGCATCAAATCCGAAGAATAGCGTAGTATAGATGTGGCATTGGAAATTGGAATAAAATTGCATTTCCTTCTTCTCCTGGTTCTCATTGGCACAAGGCTGTAGTTCGACTAGCTTGAAGGTGGACAACTTAGCTTAACAGTAGGAATTCTCTAAGAAAGACAAAATAAGGCGAAAACGAAAAGAAGGCAGTAATGCCAAATGGAGAATAATTTATATTTTAAGAAGCTTCGAATGGCGTAGTGAAACTAAAATAGCCAAGCAAGGGATTCACCTTTTGACCTTCTAAGATGGTTGGTGCTATTGTATAATATAATATAATAAGTAGTTGATCCCATGAGCTATCCTCAAGTCTTTTTAGTCTTCCTGGACCCGAGGGGGGCAACTCAATAAGTATGGTCTCTATCGCCAAAAAAGGATAAATAGACTGAAATTGATGGCATGGTATAGCTTTTAGGATTAGTTAGAGGTAGTTGTGAACTCTTCATTCTTCTTAAGGGGACTTAGCTTAGGGATTCACAGATTTCATCCCACCTGAAACCAAGAGACAAAACAGAAGATGCAGAGGATACTATGATTTTAGAGTGAGCCTCTATCTTATGGTCTAGGAGTAGAGAAGAGAACACCTTCACCCTTCACCTGACAAAGCACTTCTTTCCTGCTTGGCCAATAAGTGTTAAATGGAACTTTCTTCAAAAATTTCTCTATAGGGTGCGTGGTTTSACCTTTTTTCAACTACYGTGACGAAAGAAAGTAAAGAAACTCAGCTTCTTGCAGGTCCCARTRAGCGGGTAASTRAAAGKCTACTTGTCAACTAAAGCCTCACTTTTTTAGCGAATACTAGAATCGATTCAATSAATGCGACTTCATCCCACCAGTAAAAAAGGAAGGAATATTCTGAGGCGGGCAAGGAAGGACAGGATATGTCATAAGTGGAGAAAGCGAATCTTCTAATTCAGAAAAAGCCCCTTTAGCCCACTCTCTTTTTACATAGCTAACCAGTTGTGATGTACTCTCCTTCGACGTTTTGACCCATCCATAGTTTACTAATCTAAGCCCAACGTCTTTGATCCTTACAAACTAGGATAGGACTATATCTTTGTCTTTTATTTGTTACACAACACTAAATTTTCTCTTCTCTCTATTCGTATTTCTTACTTATTTATTTTAGGATCTGGCTTTTTTCAACCTCCTTTTTTGGGTGAAGTATACGAATTTGTAAGCCCTCGAGGCAAGGCGAAAAGGAAGAGATCGAATACAATGATTTTTCGGGCTTATAAATAGTGAGATGATCATCTAGCCTCGTTCCTATCATCATCTTATTCCCGAGGGCAGAATTGAAGAACGCACTATTTCGGACTAGGCACGACCCCTTTTCTTTCTTTACGATATCCTTTTTTGTTTTATGAATGTGGATTGAGTATTTTTTTTTTTTTTTACCCTTGTTTTGTTAACTTTCTTCGTTTTGAATCAAGTGATGGAGTCTTTCTGAGTAAAAATCAAATAAGCTCTTCCTTTTCCTTTGAGATAGGAATGTTCTCTAGAAGCCCTAGCACCATTATTAGACCAGTTCTGATCTTTTGGTTCTATAGCTTGTTCTTGGTCTGTTTAGCGATTTTGTGCACTTGCATGCTATCTCCAACAAAGATCTCTGCCTCTTTTCCTTGACGACGAGAGAAGCTATTAATTATTTTTATATTAAGAGAATTCGATTTAATTTTTTAAAGTATCTTAAGGATCAGACATTCCAATCACATAATGATTTTATTAAGACCATGAAGTCTATTAGGGGCATATAAGGAACTTGGTGACAATCCCCCAAAGAACTTAGCTTAACATAGATGCTCCCTCCCCCACCCACAAAAAAAAAAAACAAAAAAAAAAACCTAACATAAGCATTAATGGTAACATTTAATTTTAGAGCAATCTTTCTCTTTGAATTCATTAGTCATAGATCTAAATTGAAAAATACACAAGTAATTACATGTTTTTATCTTATATAATAACGTAGTCTCTAAACTAAATAATTCTTGGTTTCTAGAAAACAAAAATAGCTCATGGTATTTTATGAAATGAAAACATATGATTCCATACAGCATACCTATTTCTATACGGTAAAGAAACAAGAAAATTTCCTCATTGCTTAAGACCAAATATGCATGAATGAGTTAAAATGCAGAGGTAGYTCCCTTCGACTTCCCCATCAAAATATCTTTGGCCTCATTAATCTTGGAAGCAAGATAATGGCTACCACCAGCATCGGGATGGTTTGCTACCATCACTCTCCTGTGAGCCTCCTTTATCTTATCAACTACTGCACTCTGCCTGATTGCAAAACAATCCAAAGAAAGATAACAACAAATTAAGAATAATCCCTAGCAAAGAATTTGATGGGATGAAGAAAAATCAAGAGAAGGCTTACGAATAAGAAAATTTACCTGACTCCAAGAATCAATGCTGCTTCTCGTCTGGTCATTACTTGTTCAAATCCACCGGGATAAAATCTCCGAACACGGGGCCGAGCTGAAAATGCTTGCCACCATCTTAGCACATATTTACACCCTAAAGCAGCAGCTCCAACACCAGTGCCTATAACCAATGGAGTTGCCTGATAAAACGAAAATTCGGCAACTCTAAAATCAGCAACCGGTGCTATATCACAGACTAATTCGAGAAGAAAATAACAGATGAAAATCAAATGGATACAAAAACTTTTCCAGGAAAAACAAAAAGGATTAAGGAGTATGCCTCTTGGGCATATTCACATAGTTATAAWAGCAAGAAACTCGGGGCTTACCATTAGAAATTTCTTCAGATAATTGCAATTCTGGTGGCTTCAGCCTTCAGAGTGGAACTGCTTCAGAATGGGGCAAGAAGGGAGACGGGATTCAACTCAGTAGATTTGAGATTCTCTTCTACTGGAAGGTGATCGGACTGACTTGTGCTCCAAGATATTTGATTGACCAGAGGCGGTTATAGAATCTTCTAGATTGGGTCGGTGCCAGGTTTCGAATACATAAGCATGGAAAACGGGTGAACCGTAAGATGCTGGCTCTAGGTAGCKKCTTTACTTTAGCGTCTTTGGACTTTGGATCGGACTCGCACTCACCTTGGGCCGTATATTTATAGCTCTAGTATTTTTTTTCTTTAAATTCTACGATTTGGCCTCCAAAAACCCCAAAGAAAATTGAAATATTATTATGATTTTTTCTTGTAGTTAAATTTATTTTCTTAAGTATTTATCACAAGTATGAATCAAATGAAAAATATTTGGTACTAAAATATGTGGTGTAGGATTTTGGTTTGGATTCATGCTGGTTTCATTAAAAATTAAAATTAAAAAACCTCTCAAAGAAATTGTAGAATAAATATTCAAAAATTCCATCTAATATTGAAAAAATTAATACAAGTCTAGGAAACATAATGCAATAATAATAGAACAAATTATTTAATCGATTTCATTATTCATCTAAATCTTCTAAAGTTTCGAATTTGCAATCAAGATAGCTAAGACACAATTCTTATTGTCAAGTTTCGACTTTTCATCAATCACGATTGCACATTAGAATATCTAGTATTTGTGGGGATAAACGATCTTTGATAATCTTAATATTCAATCGATCTCATTGAATTTAATCTTGGGACCCATGATTGACATTGACATGATCAAAATATCTCGTGCCATCTTACTTCAAACGCGATTGCTATAATATATATTTTCTGGACCACTATAAGACARATCGATCTTAAAAAGATCATTGCTTACTCCTCAGTAGCACATATGAATCTGGCGACTATTGGTATGTTTAGTCGAGTAGCGGCCATTAGGTCACCTATTTTGAGTTAGACAATGATAACAATGTTTTTTTCATTTCCATGCTATAAATAAAGAATGTTAAATTCAAGAAATTCATCTTCGATTTGTGAACTTAACTCATAAATTTGAAGCTTATTGAGTGTCGACGTTGATGATGATGATAATGATGATGATGATGATGATGATGATGATTTGGCTATTGAAATTAAAGAGAGTAATGGTTGATCACTTCATAGGAGGAAGCCCTTGTCGATCTAGATTCGAAGTCGACTAAGAACCCGTAGTCGAATTGAAATCATCATATCTTTCTTAGATGTTAAACATTTTTATCAAAGCATTATTATGTCTTCTCGGAAGAAGTAATGAGTTTCTGGTAAGAAATTGTCCACTAACTCTATCATCTTTTCATATCTAAAAATCATACAAATAATTAATATTTGATTCAAAATTAGAGCTCGATATTAAACATCAAGCTATGCGATATAATAAAGATATATATGTTCATAATATTTTTAAATTTTTTGAAACATATTTGCATAATTTATCCAAATCTAGCATGTTCTTTATATTGAGTGAAAAAAAAAAAAGATGCTTTTACTAATTTTTGCGAAATTAAATGGTGAATAGTTGGATAATAGGAGATGAAAGAAAAGCAGGGTAGCTCCCTCATATGCGTGCAAAAATGAGGAAATTATTATGGCATCTTATAAAATGTCCCAATGTTACATTAGACTGAAAAGCATTATTATTACATGTGAAAAGAAAATAAGCAAATTCTGTCAAAAAGTACTATTAGCAAATCATTATAAGATTCTTATTATTTTAAAGGAAAAAAAAAAAAGGAAAACCATAGGATTGTCACCACTTGTCCGAAGATTCTTCATTTTGATATACCAAGTCAACTTCACTTAATAGCAAATAGAAAAATCCAATTGGACTCGTTAATAAGCAAAATTATATATCCTTTTTTTGTCGAAAGGTAAAATACAAGATGGGCTACAAATCAAGCATGTTTAGTATTCCAATCAGCTCTCCTTGTCCCAGGCTTGGCTATTTACATAATCATAAAGGTAGAAAACATCATCTTGTATACGCCAATTGCAATGGTTAATCTCAAACATATCAGATCCACAATAATTTTTCCCAATGATGAGAGTAAAGACATCAAAGTTAGCATCTTTTGTATCCCACCAAAAATGACTAAAAAATAATGTGCTTCCCCAATAATTTTCCCAGAACTTCGAATCAAAATAGTCATGTGAATGAAGAGTATGACAGCCAAGATCATCATCTCCAGATGCACAATGAATTGTAATGGATTTTGAATTTTCAGGGAGAAAACTAGTTATATTAACTTGATAGTGTTGACCATTTACTTTTGCAATTTGAGAAAAGTAAAGTCACAGGAGAAATGAGACGAAAATTCTGTTGCTGAAAGAACTTCTCATCTTCCTCGTTCATATCAGTTTTTTAGAGATTCTATCCCTACAAAGCTAGGTCTATATATAGTCCTATATATAGACAAAAGGGTCTTTCTGATGAGTGCCTAATTGGGGCTGCATAATAATGATTAAGTACACAAATTATGGTAAGCCGGCAATGATGGTAAGTTGGCAATGCAATGTAATTCTTACTTAAAAGATGATAGATTGTATTAGGAAGATTAACGACGTAGGAGTATAGTTTGCATAAAGATTTCAGTCTTTACAATGGCTAGAATCAACTATATTTGCAAGAAATGATCCATATTCAAATTCATATATTTCTGGGTAAGAAGATCATCCAAATTTGAGATCCAGTAACAATGACATCGCCCTCCACCTGGATTCTCTCAAAATAGGCAACAAGCTTCATATCAACCAACCTCTCAACAACAAATTCCAAGTAAGTCACTAGCGGATTAAGTTGTTTCATTGGCTAGCACTCAACAATCCTCTAAGCAGGATTCTAAATCACAAGTTCATGACGTAGGCAAGTTATCATAGATCTTGCAAAAACATATGGGAGATGTTCAAACCATGTTGAGTCAGCGCGAACCAGGAAGACTCCCATGTAGACTGTAATTAATCCAAAGGGTAATCATGAGAATGCAACTGTCGTAACATTGAGAAGTGGGAAAAGAGTTTCTAAGGAGCCATTATTGAGTAAGAAGGCTAAACAAGTTGTCGGAAATAAGCTACATGAACATGATCCTCAGTCCCCAAACTCGAAATAAAGATGCTTCCAGACGTTTACAAAGTAACTTATAAGATTCCGGTTTCTAATAATCCGTCTGCTGTTCCTTTTCTAAAACACAAAGGAGGTGAATTCAGTTTAAATTCTTCTTCTTCCATCTTTAAGATAAAATGAATGACTTTTAAAAGATTTGAGAATCTTTGACATGGAAAGTCAAACACAGAGATTGCTCAATAAATATGTCGTAGATGTAACCGTAAATGTTCAAAGTAAGGCTGACGAAAAGATATCAAGGTTAAAGAGATATGTAGTGGTCTGATCCCTTTTCAGATATGCACTAAGATCTTAACTTTAGAATTTCAAAAGTCACTAAGCAAGTAACATGAACTTTTACACAAAGGGCTACCAGCACTTGGGTTTACAAAACTTTTAACCCCTTAACCAATGTCACTGTTTCTACCCAAGGGTTTTCGACTTTGAAAGAAGATGATTCATTATTTTTTGTTGAAGATGACTGCGCTCACCACTATATTACTTTATTGTGCATGGAAATACTTATTTTGTATTTTGATAAATTAATAACGTACCAAACAACAGTTACCAAGATACCATTTGGTTTCCTTTACTTTGTCGTTGYGGTGATTTTACCTTCTAGAGCCATGTAGAACACACGAACTTTTTCACTTGAACCTTTGAGGTTGAATTCAACTCTCATCTTTTTTTTTTTTTTTATTCTTAGGATCAGAGTAGTCGGCAACAAGATGCTCCATGCTCTTGTATTCAATATATCTTCTAGTAATGTTCATTGGAAGAAGAATCTTCTTGATTTTTCTTCTCACCAAAGCCTCTTGAACCTTTTACAATCATTGTAAGACAATTATCCAATTCTTCTTAACTGGTTAACACTTCTTCTTCTCTAGTGGTTTTTACCACTTGAGTACGTGCTCTTTTCTCCTCTTTCCATGTTTTTTTGATCAATTGTTCTTTTGATCTTCACTTCATAAGTCAACAGCAGTCCAATGAGGTCTTCTAAGGCYAGTTATTTCAAGTCTTAAACTGTTCACTACGCTTGTGAATCTTATAAACATATTAGTGATATTTTCATCAAGTTTCATKATGAACAATTCATATTCTTTCACAAAAAAATATGGCTAGCTCAGACTCCTTAACTTAGGTTCTTTTTTCCTTTGTGTGTGATCTCAAGCATTTCCTACAGAACTTGAGCACTTTCATAGGCGTTCACTTACTTTGTTCATTTTCATTTATGGCACATCATAATATGTTCATAGAGTCATTTCCTTAAAATCTAAATCATCAAACGCTTTTTTGGACTTTGGCATCCTTAAAAAGTTTTCAAACATAGAAGGGACAGAGGGATCATTTGAAACAATAATTCACAGTTTATAGTTCAAATAAGAGATATAAATGTGCATGCTATTTTTTCAAAAATTGTAAATTATTGAAAAGTGGGAGGCTATTTATAGAGAAATCCAATTGGCTGTTTAAAGAAAATGATCCCATGGATTTTTTTCTTCTAAGACGTTAGTCTTTTAAAGAGAAGATTAGGCTCTAAATAACAATTGAAAACACAAGAAGGTGGAATTGGGTTTAAACACTTTTTCTTTAACGTTTAAGATAAAGTGAATGACTTTCAAAATATTTGAGATTCTTTGGATAAAGTCAAACGCAAAGAGTACACAATAAAATGTATATAGTAAGTGCAAGAGTACATGTACAAAGTAATGCTGATGAAAAGAGATCAATRCAAAAAATAGAGACAATGGTATATAGGAGTTCGATCCCTTCTTGGATTTACAKCCACTAGTTAAGACCATAACATTAGGATTCAAAATCCACTAAACAAGTCACACAAACTTTTACACGTAAGGTGCGCACACACTTTCTTTTTTCTTTTGATTAAAACAATCTACTTTGTAAAAAACTTAGCCCTGCAAATCTGTCATAGCTAAACGAAGAACATCAGAASGGACATGTTCAACCCACTCACTCTCAGTAGATGCAAGAGAACCAAGTTGTGCTAGCCTATGTGCTGGTTTATTACATTCTCTTCTAGTGTGCAGAACCTCCACGCATCCAGCCGCCTGAGGTGCCTATAGGACATCTTGCGCGAGACCACCAAGCACGCYAAGCTGTCCCGCCCACCGTTAAGCTGATCGACTACTGCCAAACAATCCGACTCAAGCATGAAAAAAGGTAAGTTAAGCTCCTCGGCTAGTCTAATACCGTCAAAATAGGCAAGCATCTCAACATGCTCCACACTTAGACCCCCAATAACCTGTCCGGCCAAAGCCCCTACGACCTCTCCTCGAGAGTTCCGTGTGATTGCCCCAACGCCAGCACGCCTCTCTTTCCATGCACCATTAGTGTTATTCTTGTATCTCTCCTCTCCTGGAGGTTGCCAATGTTAACCAACTATAGAAAGATTGGACGAATACCATGATATTTCTGCCGTCCAAAAAAAATGTCTAATCCCCACCATATAGTTTTGTGTGTGAGATAGAGAATGCCTTGCAAATATCTTCAAAATCATTATGTGCATTATGAATATATRAACATTTTGGTTCAATGATTGAAAGGCTGAGGGTCATTGCTTCATTCTTGATCCCTCAGGAATGGAGAATCCAGTCCATTAGATTATGAAGGCAACAACCAAAGGTGTATGAGAGATTGATCTCAACCTCTTTTTGGTGTCAGGGCATATTTCTTGCCTTGCAATATCCTAGTTGGAGCCATTATGCAAGCCTTGACGGTCAGCTATCATGATCTTCACTCTCTGAAGCAATTTGATGGCTTCTATTATCTAAAACAATTACCATTGGTGAATAAATAAATGATACACAAAATCGCATAAGCAATAAAGGTTCACTCATGCAAGTATACATGTTCTAAAAATAATATGTAATGAATAAAAATATCGTCCCACCAAAATTGATRATTAAGTAATAAATTTCCAATAAAATCAAGAGTTGATAGATAGTTGTCACAATAATAAAATAAAATAATCTAAAATTATMTAGTCACAGAGATTTAGAAGAAAGCAATTGTTTAAACGAGATGATTAAGASTTAAAAAGGGAGTTAGAGCTAATAATCCTCAATATACTAATGTTTAGAAAGTTATTTCACCAATGCTACAAGATAGCAATGCTGCCGCAAAGATATAACAAAGGTTAGTAGCACTAAAAATGCAAATTGAGATAGATATGGCCTCACCCTTTCAGTTTGTTGGTCCTTCTTAATATTTGACTGCATTGTTTTACTTATCGGARTTACTTAGCTTAAGAAACTCAAATAAATGCACAAGTCTCTTGTAATTTTATAGGTTGAACATAGATGTCTCTAGTGTCCAATGATATTTCGTAAGATATTTAAACATATCCTAAGATATGCAAACTTATATCAACTCAAGCCTTCCACTTCTTTAATGCCTTTCGGAGTTCAAGAAGCTCACATGAACACTATTAATGGCCACAAAATAGTGAMTGTAGACAATAAACACCTTTAAATAAAGCATTAAAAAAGAGCAACCTTTGCTCATAACATTCAATGAAGCATTCAATACATTAGTTCATCAAGCCCTAACTATAAGAAAGTCAGTTCATGMTCTTAGACATAAGAAAATACAAGAAAATTACGTTCAACATCTCAAAATACATCTCAAGATGATAATGATAGAAGGAGAAACAAAGCCTAAAGAAGAGTTGATGAAGCCCTTTGATAAAGTTCCCTTGGGTTCTTCTTATATTGCCCTATTTGCTCCAAGCTTCCTCCTCTTTGGCCTTTTCTTCTCCTATCTATTCTTCTTAGCTTTTAGTCTTCTTCACGTTGCTGCCCCTTTCTCAATGTTCTTCCGAAATTGCCTTCAAATGCCTTTTTCTTCACTAAAGCTTCCTAAGGACGTGGACAGAAAGTAGGACACATGTCCTTCTCCAAGTGGCTAAAATTCCAGTAGGCACTTTATGCATTTTGCTAGTGAATTAAACATGTCAGCATATCATTAACTCCTTCTTTTTCCCACCACTTGCTTCTCAATACAACTACCAACATTGCGGCAATGCTACATCAATGCTACAACATYGCCGTTGACTTTGCTGTATGACTTGGACTTTCCTTCATAATCCTCAAGTAATATGATAATATAATTGCACTTTTTAGATTCCTACAAATTAAAGCAGGTTAAATCAATAAAAGCTTAAGCAATCTACAATTTAATACTTTAGCACTCACGGAATTACTTTATCGGATTTAAGAAATGTCTAGGATAAAATGGAATCAATAAATATTTGAATAATTAAAAGAATGTGAGAATAAGCCAATAATAACATAAACAAATAATAATTTTTTACCCACATCAATAAACATGAAAACTAACTCCCTAAACATTAAATTTGATCACTTAAATACCTTGACCATTAGTTTGGGATTTGAAATGTCAATACCATGAACAACTTATTATTAAAGAAAAGAAACCAATCATTGCGGCCAATGTAATAGTAACACTCGAGTTTTAAAATTAATTTTTTTAAAAAAATGAGATATATGGTCCATAAAGATTGCAAAAATTATGTAAATATCTCTATTTTATATGTAATTCATAGCAAAAGTTATTTGACCTAATGGCATAAGTGTTATTAATAATCGCCATATACAATGTTTGAAATAATTGAAAGATACCCAGTCATACAATCAAGCATTAATAACAATAAAAAGGCTTTAATGACAAAGATATATCGAATAGGATAAACATCTAATTCAATAACATAACATCCAAAAAAGTTACATCATAGTCTTAGAATAAAAGACTTAGTCATCATGGTTTGAATAAAAAAAAGAAATTAAAGATTGAGATAGAAAAACATGACAAAGATACTATAAGCTTGATAAATCTTCATTCTATTGTTCTTTTTTCCTTTCAAAAAGCTTCTTTTAAGAGTTCCAATGTATTCTCCAAAGTATCATAGGTTGAATATCAAAACTGTGGCCAAAACTTGCGTATTTATAGCTTGAAAAACCTTGAGAACTAACCAAAAACAACTCTGATCGTGAAAAGCCTTGAATTGGTACCGATTTAGGCTCACTGAAGCTCGAACTGGTGCCAGTTTCATGAAATTCTGCTAAACCCAATGCCGRTTTGACCTCTATTTTGCACTATCTTGCTTTTGTTTTCAATTTTTGGAACTTGAGCTCTAGTAAAAAAAAGCATCGTTTTGGACAAACGAGCCTGTTTGAGCTCTCTTTTTTTTGCCAACGTTGTTTCAAAATCATTATTTTATTCCCTATAAGGCTAAAATAAGAGAGTTATGATATATTTGCAACATAAATAACATTTAGATCTATWTTTCTACCAGTTTAACCCTATAAAACCCAATGTATATAGATATGAAAACGATGTGTCAATGAGACATAAAAATAAGAATGTCCGCCGCTTGTGTTTTAATAAAGAAAACTGATATTAGATTCATAATATGTTGATTTAAATTTGATTGAAACTCTTGAAGAACTCAATAAAATTGCAAATTACATGAAATTTTAATTTGAGATGGAAGATCTAGGAAAGACAAAATTTTATCTTAGGTTGCACCCTGATATATTGAGTTAAATTTGATTGAAACTCTCGAAAAGCTCAACAAAACTACARATTATACGAAAATGAATTTGAGATGAAAGATTTAGAACAAACAAAAGATTYTCTTAGTTTACAAATTTAACATTTCCYTGAGGAGAAATGATAGACATAACTTCCTAAAACTCTTAATCTGCAAATGAACTACATCAAAGGAGACATAACAAGCATATCTTTCTTTCGTAACTCAGGGATGTCTCCTTTACTAGTCCTTAGGGAAATGACAAACATATCTTTCTAAAATTCTTCTATAGCTGTTAGATTTAGAAAAGTAATGGTATCATTATTCAATAGATTCACTCAAGCATCAATGTAGTAGACTTATTTATCAAAATGTTGCCAACATCTATATTCAGAAAGTTGATACATCAGATTGCAATGCGTTGACTAAAAAACATTGACCAATGCTCATMTRTATCAGGGGACTAGTTGCACTTTTTTTCTTTCTTTTAGATTTTATCCCATTGAAGTTTCCTGAAAAGGTTTAACAAAACAGCATTAATGCTCCAAGATCAACTACAATTTTTTTTCCTTAGTTTGGTTTATTTTTTTCAATTAGGTTTTTTCCAAACAAGTTTTTGCTGAGTTAGTTGCTGTATACATTAGTCATTCATGGAGATGTGGTATAAATATATTATGAATGACTTTTCTACCCCTTAAAACCCTAGCATATGGTTTAACCTATATAAATAAAGTGCTTTGGTTCATATAAAGTTAATGACAATTTCTGTATCATTCTCTCTCTAAACTTATTCCTAATTTCTCCTATGAAATTATAACAAATGGAATAGTTTGATATGTTTTCTCATTTTACCCCTTAATTTAATAATCTTGTACCTGTGAACTCGTAAAACGTTTTAATTTCTAACATTTCAATTTCATGTACTAGTAAAACATTTCAACCAGTAAAAAGAAAAGAACAAGAGGGAGCGCTGATGTTAAAATGTTGGGGGAGAGTTTTCTTGGTGAAATTAAAGTTAGATTACTTTTGCCATTATGATTTGAAGTTTCGTATATATTAAAGCCTGATCTTATGGCCCATAAAGGAAAATTGTACATGAAATGTGATTATTTGWAATGATTATTCAAGGGATTAAAATCTTTAAATTTTTATTTATTTTTTAAAAGAAAAATAAATATCGAGAAAAAATAATAAAATATCCCTTTCAAATTAGTTTTTAAGGTGGAGTTTCTTACCTAACTGCACTGTTCGAATATGACATTTAATTGGACAGGAAGGAAGTAATCAATTGAGGATGTTTCGTCAACTTTTTATAAATTGCATAAATAGTTTTCATACTTATCCATTACTACTAATTACATGTGGACTCATTTATTACCAACAACCTTTCATTTGGAGATATAWATATTGACTAAAGCTTATTTTCTAGCAAAGCATCTCTATATCTCAACACAACCAAGATGAGAAGTGTTCTGATCTTGAACATTTTCATCACATTTGCGTTCTTCTTTCACCTTCATGAAGCTGTATCTGRAAATGCTATTAAGTTTCGTGTTCGTATAGAAAATCTTCTTCCAGAAAATTCACCTATCCTTACAGTTCATTGCCAATCCAAAGATAATGATCTTGGATATCATTCCATTCGTCCAAAGGAAAACTATTACTGGGACTTCAATCTAAATATCATAAGGTCGACATTATATTTCTGTCGTTTTTTGTGGAATCCAAAAGATACTAGATTCGACGTCTTCACATATGATTTGGCTGCAGACTATTGTGGAATTGATTTTATTGATCGTAACGAATGCAAATGGTCTGTAAAAGATGATGGTTTCTACCTCTACCGTGAAGATGATGGTCGTTTGATAAAGTTGCATGCTTGGCCGTGATATACTTTTAGTTTCATTAAATAAGACTATWGTTGACTGTTGTGTCCATTTGGATTTTCCTATTTCAAATAACTATTATTTGCAATTTAGATTCTTAGTGGGGATGAGGATTTGAAAATGTTAAATGATCCAATTTCAGTATAACAAAATAAAGTAAAGGGTATATGTTTTTTTTTTTTTTTTCCCTTTAGTAAACAGAACATCTTTATTAAACCAAACTTTCTTAGCCTGGCAAATCTACCATTGCTAAGCCAAATACATCAGAAAGAACTTGTTCAATCCATAGACTATCAGTAGAAGCATGAAATGCTAGTTGTGCGAGCCTATGAACCGATTTATTACATTTTCTCTTCGGATGGACAATTTCCACACAACCTGCCACCCGAGCTGCGTGCTGGACATCCAGTGCAAGTCCACCAAGCGGAGCTAGGCTGCCCGTCGCGGCTTTGAGCTGCGCGACAACTTCAAAACAATCCGACTCAAGCACAAAGCATCGTAACCCTAATTCCTCCAATCTGACACCATGAAAACAGGCTAACATCTCGACATGCTCCGCGCTCACTCCCTGAAGAACCTGTTCGGCCATTGCCCCTACAACGTCTCCTCTGAAATATATTTGTGTTTATCAGTAGAAGGCCAGAATGCCAAATAGTGAAACAAATTATTACTGATTCATCTCATAAATTATAAATTATAAGAGTATCTGTAATGCTATGTACAATGTTACTCTCGTAACAAAGTTTACCATTTGGTAGGAATTATATGATGAAACAAAAGTGAAACTGAAATTTTATCTCGAAAACATTATATTTAACATTCTATAATTTTATCTATGTGAGATTTATAACTCAAAAGTCACCTCGAATTGTTAAGTCGCTTAGTTAAATAAATTGCTTCGAACCAGACCGTGACCTTCATACTGTTTATATTTTATTGTTTCARTTTCAACATAATGCATTACTTGGAGATAAAAAATACATAAGTAAATTTTATGACAGATTTTTAATAATTTTACCGTATATCATTAAAGATGCTCTAAGGGTCATTTTATTTAATCATTTACCATTTATTTATTTCCGCTCAAGCATCCAACCCCTATAAATTTGTGCCATTACAAAGATTCTTCTCACACTCACTTCAAAAGTTGCAAACTCATAATTACTTTGTCTTCCGTGGCTGTCTATACAGCTTATCCTCATCCTCGAACAAAATTAAGATACCTAATCAAATGAGGTGACTGGCATTGTTTAAACTTCCC
>MEJB01000863.1:0-16825 GCA_001752375.1 Rhazya stricta
TGCACAAGGAAAATGTAATATTTGGTAAAGATATTATAAAGTTATTAATTAGTTATGATTTCGTCCGTGTTAGAATTTGATTGGGGGTCTTGTATTGACTGATGTCGTATTTAGTCAGGCTTTGGTTTGATAGTTTTGATAGTCTATAAAATAGGATTTTTAGCTTGGTACTTTGTAACACATTATGTTATGCTATCACTATGGTAACTTCAATAAAATCTTAGTCTCTTTTTTCTTTATTGTCTTCTCTATCATCTTGTTATATTATTTTAACATGTTATCGGAGCGACTTTCGGGGGAAGATTAGATTCATGCGTCACTTTCATATCTGTATACATTAGAATTTTGAAGGATGAAATTGATAGAAATATAGATATAAATGTTATTTATAAGTAAATATAACGTAACAATCCTATATTGACATTGTAGGTGCTAAAATGACGATTCTAGGGACTAATAATGGAAATATAAGTGCGGAAACAAGGTTGGTGAAAAGGAGAGCTCAAATAGGCTCCTATTTGGCTCAAAACGGCACCTGATAGTGTGTTCGATTTCGAAAATTGCATCCAAGATTTCGTTGAAATTGCTTGTTTGGAAATTTCCCGAGCATGACTCTTGCTTTCCAATTGGCTGTATTTGCAAGAAAAAAATTCATTCCCCTCGATCGGTAAAACAAGGTTTAATTTTACTTCCCTATCTAGACCCATACTGCGAGTCATTTCATCCTCCCAGATGGTCAAGGAAGTTGGTGACCTGATGATAGAAAAAATACAGATTCATTCGGGTTCGCATAGAAATTTTGGGATGAACGATTGGACCATGCATCGTGGGATAACCATCGAGTTGAAGTCGAGGCCTATACGGATATGGTCAAATGGTAAAATTTCTCTAGCAAATGGTATGAAGAAGTGCTCAAAAGGTGTCTRTTCTAGCACAATGATACCTGATTGGCTTGGAGATCTCAAAATGGCGCCTATTTGCCCAAAACACCCCTTCTTTGAGGCTTGTTTTGGATGGTGTCCATTTTTTGTACTTTTTGATTTTGACATCTTCTAAAACTATAAGTAGATAAGTTTTGCAATAGTTCATAGGATCAACCTACAATATTTTGAATAATACAATGTAACACTTAGAAGAAGTTTTTGGAAGGAAAAGAAACGGAAGAATTGCATATTTGGGTCAAGCTTATTGTGTCTTCGTGATCTTTGTTTACCTCCATCTTTAGTTCCTTATTGCTTTTATTTGAATCATTATGAACAAAGTCTCTGTTCTAACACCCTTAAGTAACCTTTTCGAATTCTATGTTATTAAATTAGTTTTTCATATTCGATATGTCTTTATCATTGAAGTATTGTTATTGTTCTTAATTTTCAATGTATGACTGATCATGAAATTAGAGATAATATTTTTGAAATTAGGTGAAATAACTTGTGCCATGAATTACATGTGAAATAGAGATATATTTACATGATATGTGCGATCTTTGTGGACCATTTGTTTAATGTGTTTTTCTAGATTGAATTGAGCATAAAGATATAGCTTAATTATTTAGAAGAATAGATTGTTTATATCTTGAAAAAATACATACAATATTATTGAGTCTGAATGGTCAATGTATGACATGTTGATTTAGAAACGTCGATTAGATAACATAACTGAAGTATTGGTGAATTCATGTGTTTTAGATTTTTATACCTTCTAAATTATTTTGAGTGATCATCTACGGTTAATTAGGACTTTTTTCACTAGTTAATTCTCATATCAATTATTTGGTTGGCTAAATAAAATTTAGGACTTAGTGGATTGTAATTCAGATTTAATTCTATGTGGGTTTGATATCATATTTACTATGCGATACAGCATAATATACTTGTTAGGATATTCCATATCCAGTTTTTAGGGCAATTGCCGGAATTAATATGTTGATATCATCTTTCATAATTTTGACTTCAATTTAGCCATTTTGTTTTAATTCTTTTTCAATTTTATTTCGTCCTTTAGTTTATTTTTGTTTATTTATTTATTGCTTTTATTTTTCTTGTTATTTCTAATTTGAGTTCTTCTAGTGTATTTCATGTCATCGTCCTGCTAAATTACTACCACATGATATTGAAATCAATAAAACTTGCCGGAAGAATACCAAGTAGGCAAGAGCAAGGAAGAAAGAAATTAGTGAGATGGAACAAGTTCTTCCTCATAATCTACCTTTGATTCATGAACAAAATGGTAATAATTAGAACATTCTTCCAGCAGGAAGGATGTTCCAGTTTTGAGGTCATTATGGGATTACGCTATTCCATCTTTAAATTGGAATGAATCCAACATTTAAAGACCAAGGGTGGCAGCTAATACTTTTGAGATCGTGTCCGTCATCATCCAGATGAAAAATTTTGTGTAGTTTGGTAGACTGGATAGTGAGAATCGTAATATTCAATACTAGTGCATTGTTAATGTACCAAAAATAAAATATAAGTTCACAATATGATGGCAAGTAAAATCGTTTCCTACTGGGGATCTTCATTCCGGCGGAACAGTTGAGCCGCACACTAGTGAACGGGCAGAAGATGACCTATTAGATGCTCCAATCCGCAGCGGAGGAGAGAGGGGGAAAGAAACTGAAAGACAAACAGTTGGAACTGCACAACGCGAGTAGTCGGATCGCAGGGTTGCAGGATAGGAGGCATATTCAAGGGCAGAAGTGCTAATGATGACAGCCAGGAAGGAGCAATTAGAGAAGTCGACGGACACTTAAGATGCCAACTACAAGATGCTATAGTTCGCAGAGGACAGCCGGAAGGAGCAGGGGGCACAAACGGTCAACAGCAGGAAGACGGCCAATCATCTCAAACTTTTATCAGGCCTTGTGCATTGCCTTGCTTCGCACAACGTTCCAATCATCGATGGTATCAGGCCAACAAGATGCTGAGAGCAGTGGATTTAGACTTACTAAAAGTGGTAGCGGGCATATAGCACTGGAGAAGCAGGAGGCAGACAGAAATGAAGCAGGATCCTCTAGGAGTAATGAAGCGGCACAGAGGGAAAGAACGGGAAGTTGAAACTGAAGGATTTTGCAGAGTAATTAATTCGATTTTCCCGTTAATGAAGTGACCAAGAATTTGGATCCATGCCCTACTGTGTGAAGCAGGATCCTCTAGGAGTAGCATGCGGCACAGAGGGAAAGAACTGGAAGCTCAAAATGGAAGTTTTTCCACAGTACTTCGATCTTCCGATTAATGAAGTAGCCGAGAATTTGAATGCATGCCCTAGTGTAATCAAGCATGCAGRGGAGGCTTGTCAAGGTGGCCTTATAGAAAGATAAAGGGCATTACAAGTAAAATAAAACAGAAGACAGAGATTTTACTAAATTGTTTAAATCCATTTAGGACAGCATCTACGGATTTAATCAGACAAACCATTCACCAGACCATTTCAAATACTGAATGCCATGAAAGAACAAGTTAGGTTATTTTATTACGACACTGACAGCTGACTTATGAAACTTGACCCTAATGAGGAGAGCAGCCATCAAGACCTCCTCCCCCGCTGAACTCCACAGTTAATTCATTTAACACAAAGGCCTATAAATTGATTGTCGCCATGCTTTCGCAATCATCTTCAGTTCTCATAACAAATCTTCTTCTCTGTGTGACGCTAAAAATCATATTCAGTTCTTTATATTCACTCTTGAGCTTTCTCAATGACTTCATTAAAGTCAATTTCTGCAATTTTGTTAGTCTTCTTGGTTGCTTTAAGGCAATGTGAAGCTCAGCAAAAATGCGGAAGACTTAAAATACAAGTATAAGCACAAGCAAGTTGACTATATAGAAACTAAAAGACAATTCAGAACAGTAACTCTGATTATTCTGCACCAGTTTTAGAATGAGAAGCAGTGGCTCTGATAAAAAGTGCTCTCTAATATTGAGGTTTCTGGCCAAATGATAGAAACCCATGTGGCATAGAGGCTGAAGATAATGAAACACTGCCTTTCTTGAAAGAATTGAGTTGGGTTTTACGACCGGAAGAAGTGTAAAGTTGGTAACCACAGAGAAGCCGAGAGGAAGCCATAGCAGGACTATAGCAACTTGATACAATGCTATTGTGCGACACCAAAATTTAGGGTGGTTAATTTGTCGGTTCTCCTTCCTTATATTTCTTTTCTGCGTACTCTTAGATTGGCATATATATATCCGTCGCCTATCTTTGTCAGCATATGAGGAAAACATAGTCCAAATTTTAAAACCTTTCATAATCTAAGTGGTTTTGATTACCAACCCTAAAGAAATCATAAGTAGACTTATATATACACTTTTTAAAATCTTCTTTTTCAAATTTCATTACAAGATTCATGTTTGCATGATTGACAGCGATAACGAAATGCTATTTATTTATTTACTAAACTATTTAAATCAAAGAAAGGGTCTTCTTCACTCCGACCAGGTTCTTTTCAATGGAAGATCAACTTTAGGATTGTGTCTGAACATAGCAGAAATCCTAGAACGTTTCTATCTGAAGAGAGAGTGAGATTTCTACTTGCCAATCCTTCAATGTTAATACCTTAATCAAATTTCTTCTGGAAAATATCAGGTAGACCACTGTACATGAAGATGCAACATGTATTAAGCGGTTATACGCTTAAAATACAAATTTTTAAATACATAACTACAAACTTTGAAGGCAATAACTTAATTATGAAAAATCTAATAATGCGAGCAAATATTTTTATTAGTTTTTCTGAATAGTCGACGTATAATGTTTCCATTCTATTTCGGAAGAGAAGAGAAAGAGAGAGTTGTATTTCTCAAGCAACGCTACTATGATCATTCTAATAAAAGATTATAATAGAGAGAGTGAGAGTTGTGTTTCTTACAAGGTACAATAATATGAAATATTTAAAATATGACTATAATAGAGAGAGTTATATTATTCAAGGACTATCGTAACTTACTTTCATGTCTTCATGGCTKCGAAGATACAAGCCATTTGATGAAGTTTTGGAAGGTAGCTCCATCTGCTCTATACTGCTTGAAGAATATTCCTTGAAAGTAAACCAAGTCAGGGTACTTTCTTGGCTCTTCACTGCTAATGAGATCTTCCGGAGGCCTAACCACTTTGTCCCGTTTAGCGTTCAAGAAATATGTCCACTTTGTCCCATTTAGGGTTCAAGAAATATGTCAATGAAATCCTAGTTTCGTGCCTGTTCACTATTTCCCTATGAAGGCAACTCTTGCATATTGCATTTGTTATTGCCTGCACAAGAACCAAGTAACTGAATCAGTAAACTTTTTTAGGATTACAAAATAGCAGAATCTCTTCAACTGAGATGCTCAAAATACATGCAASTATAGGCACTAATGTTGTCTTTTGCTTTCTTCTGGTTTTGTGGGTGGCAAGAATGAGATTATTGCAAGGACTCCATTGATTTGAAACTCTTAATTTTAAATTTGTCATGACATTTAAAGAATCATACCGAAAAWGTGTCACCAACGTTGATAAAAAAAGTATCATTTCTCAGACAAATTGATCTCCATTGGTCGTCCACGAATACTTCCAAACCTCCATCTTGATCTTGATGCAAAATAGCAAAAAATGTTGGATCATGATGAGGTTTGATGCAAAGTGTCAAACCAGGTTCAGGACAAACCTGATGCCAGTTTGCTCTCATAATAGCAATACCATCTTCATAAAATTCTTTGAAATGAGTTTGATTCACCCCTAGACTGATTCCTAGAATCTCTACTAGAGCAGGAGACAATTTCTTCATATCCTCACAGAGGCGGTGGTGGAAGTGAAGAAACAAGTGAAGGTGTATATTGAAAATGGTGAAGCAACGGAGTAAAAGTCTAAGAAGCTAAGCATGTTCCATAAGTATTAAAAAATAAGGCAGTAAAGAACATGTTCGTTGACAAAGCAAGTGAATAAAATTAAGGAAAATTAAGAAAACGTGGATATATAAAATTGGCGGTAAGGTAAAGAAAGTAGTGATAAAAATAAGAAGAMATGATCTTTAAGAAATGGCTGGAAATGTCAATAGAATAATATAAAAAGAATGAAAGAAATAAGAAAAAATAATAAGGAAAGGCAGGTGATGATCTAAAATTAGATATAAGAATTTAAATGAAAAATAAAAGAATGAGAAAACTTATAAAGAAAATGGTAAGAAATAGGATAAGAAAAGATAAAAATTTATTACTGTTATTGTTACTATAACCAATACTAGGGTGGTTTTGTTTTCCATCAATAAAAAAACTATTATTCGGATCTCTCCGAATGAATGAACCAGATTACGATTTGATTATTTAAAGTAATCAGGAAATATATAACTAAATAAATATTGAATAAATATTTTAATTTTGAAACTCTTTAACTTTGTCAATGTTTAGCTTTTCACATAATTATATTTTATGAGATTCTATGATAATGAACAATAGCTTAAAAAATTTAGACTTTACAGTAGCTTATGATGAGCGGCCATTTTGAGCTAAATGGAGAGCTCGCCTTTTTTATCAATCTCGTTTTCAAAAAMTTTTGGGACTTATAACTACATACTAGTCCCTAAAATCTTTATTTCATTACCTACAAGGCCAAAATGTGAGAGTTATGATATATTTGCATMATAAACAATATATATACACRCACATACATTCTTTCAATTTAACCCTATAAAACTCTAATTTATATAAATATAGAATGATGTACCAAATTCCCAAACTTAGAACGTTGCTTGTCGACACTGACATACCATGTAAACAACAAAATAAAGACGACAAAAATCACAAAATCCTACTGATCATTGACATTAACATGTGATAATTCAATTCACATCTTGTAGAAGTACAAGTAACTCACATATCAATATCCATCAAAGTCTAAGGATAATGTATGTGTCAAAACYACTCTAATATTATGAGAAGTTAGAAAAAATTCATTAACCATTGAATTATGACCAAAATTATAACTCGATCACCCTACTTCGTTCAAATTTTGATGCAGAGAACTCAAAAACCAACTCTGTTGAGAGATGATTAGACCAAGAATCAAATTTTTTTGTTTTTATTTTCACTTTCCTTTTGTTCTTCTTCTTCTCTTTCTTCCTCCTAACCCTAGCCACCATCCTCTTCTCTCTCATCCAATTTTTTCTTTATTCTTTTTCTTTTCTTTCCCTCTCCTAACCCCAGTCGCCACCCACATGTAGTTTCAGTTTCCTTGTCACCCCCATTATCAGTTGGAGCCACAACATTCTCGAGGCTCGATTTTCTTTGGATTCATCACGAGTTGAGCTGAGTAATCTCTTCAACAGCCACAGCAGCCGACCCAACGGATGTGCTCATTGCGAGCTCTATACCTTCTTACTTTAAAAAGAGCCTTCTTCCTTCTCCTCCTCCTTCAATTCTTGGACTCGTTTTTGCTCTTCTTTCTCCATGACTACACTAGAATCACTGGCCTGTGCACATCATCCTTGAACAATAACTGAAAGAGAGTTTGAAACTTGAAAATATATCTAAGCTGGATGAGGTGGTAACGAGAAGAAGAAAAGAAAAGAAAAATAAAAACTTGATTWCAAAATATTAATATAAATTAGATCGATTAAAATACCCTTGAAAATTAGTAGCTGCTAGGTTTTAAAGGAAATTTTTTACAGAATGACAACATTTATTACATTTTAAATGTTTAAAGATAAGAATTTAAGATAAAAATTAAAAAAATCATTAAAATTCAAGCGAAACTGACCATTGAATTATCCTTCTAAGATAAGTACTTATCCTTGAATAGACCATTCTGTTACGATATAAAGAGACGTCAACCTAAACTCCTTTTCAATTTCCCTGCAAATATTTTCACATATGAACGTTTTTATATGATACAGACTGCACTTCTTTAAGTCAATTCTCCAGACTGGTAAGGGGAGCTCATTTTTTCCGGACACCTTCTTGATCCTGTAAATACTAAAGTCGACTACCTGAGACTATCTGATGCATCATAAGCACTTCATATCTTCTGTTTCCGACCACAATATCGTGAAAATATTAAAAGTTCTGCCACTGTCAAGGCAGCGACTAGGCCAATAGCTCCAATAATAAACGTAGATTGTTGTCTTTTAGGATTACTTGAATATAGCTAATACTTGAGTACTTAAAATTTATAACTAAACACCTTGCTCTCACCAGTATAAGATGTGTTCTAGTCTTTTGTTTTTGACCAGTAAGTAATCAAATTATGGCTGGACGCATTAGTGGTAAACGCAGTTGCTTTGGAACAGGTCAAGTTACATTGCTTGAGACCCTCAATGTGTAGCAACTTAGGATTAGCTACCTAGTTCACAAAAAGGATTTACWTAACTTAATAGAACAAAGGCAAAGAAAACAAAACTACATAAACGTGTGAAATTCCAATCTTACTATAAATTAGTCCTTTTATTTGAAGTCAAAGGAAAAGAATATGATTAAGAACGTTGGATGCCAACTTTGAGAGATGACAATTAGTCATTAATCGTAATATTCTTCACTGATCATGCAAATATTTGGATCAATTAGCTCTGGTCTCTTTCTCATTGCTTTATCYTTATCTTTTGCTTTAATTTTTCAAAAAGGTTAAATCAGATCWTTGTAAGATTGTTTTTATTATCTTTAGTRTTTCTACCTAATCTTTAGTATAATAAAATTGCACWAACCAAGACTTTGACCATCTAAATGTACCTAATCTTTAAAATAATAAAATTGCACAAACCAATGTACCTAATCTTTAGAATAATATGTATCAAAACAAGTGCTTGGGCGACCATGTTGCCACAGGCACTCCAAACCAAATGCTTTTTAAAGTTCAGTCCCACCCAAAGTTGGATACACCGCCCAAAACTTATGTTTTCGTGACTATCCAATGAATAAAATTTCTGCACTACAGATTGGACATTGAAGACAACATGTGCCAGTCCCACAAGTAAACAATGAATATCAAATTAAGTTGATTCCCCTAGGTCTCGGTTCATGTATGATACCTTGCCATTGATAATGAATGTGTAGCTATAACTTTCTCGTGATAAGGTTGTGAACATGAAGAATATATTAAGATAATATTTATTACACTTTTCKAATTTTACCCCTATGAGTAGAATGAAAAAGAAAGTAGTTGTTATAAATGATTTTTGATTTGAATGTCCATATTAAGGTATTATCCCTAATTCGCTAAATGATACGTTCATCTTACCTTAATGTATGATGTGCATCATCTTACCCCCTTATATTTAGTATGGTACATTATTATCTTTAGGACTTGATGCCATAAAACTCTATATATAGGAATCATATGTAACCATTTGATAAACTAAAGAAATAAAGGAAACAAGTCACATAATTCTTGCCTACTTCTTTGCGTTCTTGTTATATTTTTTTTTTTGATACTTTATCCAAATTCTAATACTTTATTACTTTATTCAAGTTTCGACTTCTCTAAATTTACAATATATTATCAGAATGGGTCTCTACTTTTTTAAGAATCTGGTTAAATGTGTTACTTTTATCAAATTTATTTCATGGCTATTACTAAGGATAGTTGTTTTAACTTTGAGAGATGACATTTAATAATTAATGGTAATATTCTCCACTAATBATACCAATATTTGACTCAATTAGCTTGTGTGTCTTATTCAACTTGCTTTATCTTTATCTTTTTCTTTAATTTATCAAAAAGGTTAAATCTGATTCTTGTAAAATTGTACCAGCCGAGATTTCATAATGCAAAACTGCTACTATTTAAATATTGTCAGCTACAACCATTAAGATTTCACCCAATTCTCTCTGTTTTCTTGTCCATCATATTTCCTGATACAGTTATCTCTACAGAGTTTCAATAATCAGACAGTGAAGAAAGAGAGAAAAATGATCACTCGTACCATTGTTGATGAGATCCTGGACCATTTGCAAGTAGCATTCTATTCAAGATGCTTTTCCGAAGGGAAGGATGCATACGTTCAACTTAGCCTTGAGCTAAAGTGCCTAAATTTCTATGTGCTGTGCTTTGAAAAGTTCCATCTCTTCAATTTTGGATTTGTTGAGAAATCTAATATTCTGGCTGCTCTTAAAGAAGCTTCAAAAAGATACGGAATATCTAAATCGGATATTCTTGAGTTGCTCGAAACAATTCAGCAGTGGAAGCCAAAGATCGAAGAAGATTGTCTCATTGTCCTAGATTGCACATTCCCGTTTTCCCCTCCTGAGATTTCCGAATTCATGTCTTCTATCTCTGTCTCCCTGCACAGTCTTCTCAGATTGAAAGCTGATATGATCCTTGATGAAAAGGYGAAAATCCAATCCCTTACTGAGAACTTGGATTTGTTCATAGAAGTTCTTGAATTCACCCCAAAATTGTGCAGCACCTACGAGGATTTGAATGATTACAGGATTCATATTCAAGCTTGGGCTTGCAGAGCAGCATGCCTATCACTTCTGTGCTGGGTCCAAGATGTGAAGGAGGAAACCATGGCAGCGAGAAGGGGAGTGATTCTACCTGATCTGCAAAAGTCACTTCTGTGCTGGGTCCAAGATGCAGCGAGAAGGGGTGTGATTCTATCTGATCTGCCAAAGGCAATGAGTCCAACTCCAGAGGTCATAAGAATGTATCTTACAGTACTGAAGGCCTCAAAACCATTAGAAAAGGACCGTCTTAAGGCTGTTAGACTTGTTATGAAATTTGTTCACTTTCTCAAGGACAATTTGCAGGTTAATCCAGAGACGGATAGCATTCAAATGCTTTTTCTCGATTTGATATTCTGGATAACATTTCTCATGGACCCAGCATATAAACATCACAGGGGCGAATTTATTTTAATTGAAGATGCGATTGTACATCAGGTTCCACTTCTCATTAGCGCATTCTGTTCTGATGAAATCAAACATGGCATTACCACCAAATGGAATCGTCGTCTTCAAACTTTCCTGAAAATGGCAAAGGCAGCCAAAGTAGTGGTAAGAGAACTCTATCCCAACTTATTTCCAGATCCATCATCTTCTAATTTTCCTAGTGTCAATGGGTTGGGATTCATTGATTCACTCTTAGAAAATTTGAAAGAGTTTTTTTTCCATTTCCCAAATTATCAAATGTTGATGCTTCGGGAGGAGTTGTTGTCACTTAGACAATCAAATCTGAAAGACTTCTCTATCCTAGCAATGCAAAATAAACAYAAGGATGTAGGAGATCTGTGGACACGAATTGTTAACGTGGCATACAATGCAGAAAGAGCCATTAGCTCCTTCATATTCATCAAAGACGCTCTTTGGTATGATATTTTGTGTCTTTCTGATGTCATAAAAGAAGTTSAGCTTATCAAGGTTGAGATGAAGAGGATTGAAGGTGAGCTTGATATTTACAGCTTCAATTCTGAAACAAGTCCCGTTCTGCCCCTTTCTTTACAAGCTAATATGCTGACTGTGGACAATGTTTTTGTGGGTTTCAACGAGGAGATAAGACAGATACAAGATCAACTTATGAGTGAATCAAAAGAACTTCATATTATCACCATCCTTGGCATGCCTGGATTAGGTAAGACTACTTTGGCAAAGAAAGTTTATAATGATACTTCAGTTCAGCATCGTTTCCACAAACTTGCATGGTGCACTGTTTCTCAACAATTTGATAGGAAAAAGATTTTTTTGCAAATTCTAAATGATATAGTTGTTTCTGATGATGATCTCTCTAAGGAGGAAGAAGAAGACTTAGAAGAAAGAATTTGCAAAAGTTTAAGGGGGCAAAGATACCTCGTCGTCTTGGATGACATTTGGGATGTTAGTGCTTGGGATGCACTAAGGATGTCATTTCCAGAAGATAACAATGGAAGTCGAATCATGTTAACAAGTCGAAATCATAACGTGATTTCAAAAGCTAAATTCTGGTGTCGTCTTTTTCCTCTAAGTCCTCTCTCTAAGGAGACAAGTTGGGAGCTACTAGAAAAGAAATTATATGACCAAGGTAGATGCTCACCATATTTAGTTGAGACTGGCAGGCAAATAGCAACAAAATGCAAAGGGATACCATTGGTTATCGTTCTAATTGCAGGTCTCCTGAAGACAAATATTGAGTCTCTTGAATGGTGGAAACAAGTGAGAAGAAATCTAGAATTTTTCGTGGCTAAAGAAGGTTGGAGAGAGATACTGGAACTGAGTTACAAGCATCTACCAGAATGTTTAAAACCGTGCTTTCTTTATTTTGGACTATTTCAAGAAGATGAAGAGATTAGAGTGAAAAGATTGATCCAGTTATGGATTTCAGAAGGTCTAATACAAAAGCACAAGACCAAAAGCTTAGAGGTTATGGCTGAGAAGTACTTGAAGGATCTTGCTGCCAGAAGCCTAGTCATTGTTAATAAGAGGAGTTCTACCGGTGGAATCAAGGCATGTAGTGTTCATGATCTTTTGCABGTCTTCTGCAGAGCAAAGGCTGAAGAAGAAAAGGTTATCAAAGTGATTCGAGGGAAGGAAGAAGATCGGTCCATGACCTCCACATTTGCTAATTACCRGGTAAGCATTCGAACTTGTGATTGCTGGRAATCTTTACTTGAATATGTTCCCGTTGCATCGTCTATCCACTCCATCCTCGACACTTCGGATCCATATTCCTATTCAGAATTTGTGAATCCCTTCACTCGTTCTTATTTTCGACTTTGTCGGGTATTGGAGTCAAATCTTTTTGYTCGTAAGCTTCCAATAGAGAAACTTATTCTTTTGAGATACTTATCAATTAATTTTAATTATCATATTCCATCAKCGATAAAGAGACTCGAGAATCTAGAAACACTTAGATGTGATTCCCCAGTATACTTACCACTTACCCTGTGGGAAATGCAAAAGTTGAGGCATATATCTGGAGATCTGCGTCTCCCTCATTTTCCTCCCGATCATGACCTATCTCTTTTGGAGAATGTTCAAACATTTTCCATAAGAATTTCTTACAAGGAGACAGAAATCTTTTTTCGAACAATACCAAAGGTTCGGAAACTAAAATGTCAATGGTCAGTGGATGATCCTGAGCCTCATCAAATTGTGAGACTTGATTTTCTAAATCACCTCGAATCATTATCTATGGAGTTCAAAATATCTTATGCGATTCGTGATAGCAGCCCCATATTTTATTTTCCCTGGACTTTGAAGAAACTGACTTTGAAGTGCTACCAATCAAAATCAACCGGAATGTCAGAAATTATGAAGTTACCAAATCTTGAAGTTCTAAAATTGTATAATGGAATTTATGAAGAGATTTGGAACGTGAAAGATGAAGAGTTTGTGAAACTAAGGTGTTTGGTGTTAAAAATGTTTAACACTAAACAATTAAATGCWTCGGATGATTCYTTCCCTTGCCTCGAGCATTTGGAGCTAGAAAATTGTTACARCTTGAAGGAGCTCCCAWCTAGATTTGGAAGTATTTCSACTTTGAAAARGATTCRAGTGAGACAGTGCAAATCTAYACTCAGCAATTCAGTAAAGCAAATCCAAGAAGAACAAGTGGACTTGGGAAATGAAGACTTGGAAGTTCTTATATTGGAACCACTATAGGAAGGCTCAATTGTAATGAGATCGTCATATTCGGATTCAAATTCATCAAATGTAAGCAGTTCTTGGAAGTTCTTCCTGTCATCAGATTATGTTTCATATCATGCACACTTTCTTTCAAGTYGAAACTTTGTTATCAAATTGATTGATTCARATATTTGTGAATGATAGGAATTACTTTGAAAATAGACATAGATGATGGATTATAATATTTTTGTGCTTTTACATATATTTTTATTTTATTTTTAAGGGTTAAGTACAAAAAAGAAATTCCTTGTTTGGTCAATTTATCAGGTTTATTCCCGATGATTCATTTTGATCCATTATACTCCAATTGACATATTTCCTTCAAATAATTTAAACGGATTCTGTGGAAAGTCTAATATTCTCTTTGGTCACAAAATAACCCTTCAAATGTTAAAAAAATAAAAAAAGAAAAAAGAAAGAAAAAGAATGAAGAAGATGAAGAATGCCATAGAATAGCAGAATATGGAGAGAACAAGGTCCTCTGCAATTGTTCATATTCTTCCCTTTTTTTTTCTTTTCTTGCATGTTTGTTCTTTCATAAATATGTGATTTTGTTTTCCTCTTAAGAATAAATAATTGAAGGAGAGCAGAAGATGGGAAGAGACCACAATCCCTCTGCAATTCTTCATCTTCTTCCCTTTCTTTCCTTTTTTCTTTTTCTGTTTTTCCCTGTTCTTTCCTATTTCCATTTTATACGTATGTGATTTCTAAAAGCATGTTAGCTGTATTTCCTCTACCTTGCCATCATTACCTATTACTTGCAAAAAATTTAGAGTTTCTATTGCGGTCTTAGATGATGGAACGTTTAACTTCTATATCATTGTTTCTGAGTTCGCTTTGGAGAGACATGGGGTTTAAATGTTTGCAAATCTTATGTATGTTTTAGTGTGATGTTTTGGAGTTTTGAAAGGCTTTTTAGCATCTGATCTTTTAAGCTTCATTCCTCGAGTGACTAATTTCCAGTTCTGGTGCAAAGGGATCAAAATCGTAAATCAAATGATTATTAAGTTGAAATTTTATGTATGCAGAAGTTATTCAAATATTCAAGTAGAGTAGTAGACATAACAAGATCAGAATATACTTCCTCCTTTCAAATGGAAACTGTGTTCATAAATTCAGTTTCAGTTTCTAGTTCCTTGGTGTCACAGCGATTAAAAGAATGAAAATTGAGCGTCTTCTCCTTGTATTAGTTGACATTACACAAATTCAGTGTAATCTATTCAGTTATGTTATTTCCTTTTGAAGGATTAATATGGCGACAAGGATGGCTGAGAAGGTGGCAACTGGTTAACTTGCTTGATCTATGTACCAAGGACTGATTTGGTGATACTTCTTGTCAAGAGATCATCATATATATCTTCGGTCAGTGCAATTGTTGCTAAACTTTTTATTTCCTTAGTATGTTTGTGCATTTTGTATGATTTCTCTATCTTCCTGTTTATGGTATTATTATCTCTTTCTTCGTAATGTTTAATAGAAATTATCTCATGCTTTATTTTGTTTAAAGTCTGTTTCAATTATATCAACCCAATCTTGAAAAATGTTGTGTTTTCTCAATTTATGTTTCTATTTATTTTTAATTTTCCCCCTTGTAGCCATTGGAAACTTATCGTGCGGACCTCTCAATAAGACAAGCACCACCAACCTAAGAATTTCATTGACAAATATGCTTCCAAGACCATCAAACTTCTTAGGATTCCAGCTGATCTTTTTTTTTTTTATTATTCCATCATTAATTTATTTTCTACCTTTTGACTGCATAATTCAATTTTCAGAGAAGAAGGGAATACTGTGGTTAAATTAGTGTCCTGACTACAGTTTCTTGATGAATCTATTCATATTTCATGGGAAAAAGGAATTGTTTGTAGTMAGACTATTGCCATGACAATATARTTTCTTTAAGGTATTATATGTGCKAATATGYGCTAAAGMACACYAAGTRAGCATTTTTTCCCCTKCTCATTTGATGCTTGCTAAGAGTGATGAATATTGATGAGTCCTATTATCAATTATGTAGCTTGTGACCTATTATTTTAAAGCTTCAGATAATAATGYATAATCATTAGTATCAACCTTAGGGGTCTAAGCAAATGAACGAGTTTTTCTTAACCTGCAATTTCATTTGTTGACTATCAACTTGCATAATGACTTTTACTTATGGTGAATGTATGGTGTAGTTGACTTGGAGGCATTGATGATAGATGATGGAGCCACAGGGAGAGACGATTGGTGGGGAAAAAAGCATTGCAGAGTGAGCTGCACCAAAATGCAAAAGAGGTATTTTGCATACGTTTGTGCTTAAGATTTCAGAGSCCTAATGTTTCTGCTAGTTTTTGTGTTATAGAGGAATAGTCTTGTCTAATTTTAATATACTCGCTTTTGAATCACATTATTTTAATATAAAGTTGAAAGATATTATTCATCTAAATCTGAGAATGAGCAGTCTCAAAATGCAAAAGAAGTATTCAAGTTTGCTAAATCATCCTTAAGTAGTGTTATAGAAGGCTCATTTGGTGTATGAAAAGTTCGATGGAGAATTATAAAGGGTTCACTCACCATTACTCATTTGCTGAAGAGGTTGCAAACTGTTAAAGATATAAAGGCTCTTCCATAACTATCTATAATTTTTAAATATATTATTATATTAGGATTTGATTCGTAGAATTAAACTAGGATTGTCTTTGTTAGTTTTTGGCRGTTTAGTAGTTTATAAATAGGCCCCTTATATTGATACTATGTATTAGTTCATTATCTTTTTACTTGAATAAAATTCTAATCTTTTCTATCTCTCTTATTGCTTTAACATGAGTAGGTTTTCTGGGAAGAAGTTTAATCTCAATTTTTTTTTTTTTTTTAGTCTTCTGGAGTTTGAGTTTGTTTGTCTTTTATCATGGCTACTCCAGGTGACAATTTGCTTCAGTCTATCAATGTGAAATTGGATTGTAAAAATTAGTCGTATTAGAATTATGTTATGAGAAATTTTCTCAAGGATAAAATAAAAAAGATTATGTTACCAGTGATCTTGAGAAACCTAAAATTTCTCGTATGGATTATGCAACTTTCATATCCTCTAGTACACATTTAGTGAAATATGAGACAGCAAAGTAGGTTTTGGATTATCTACGAATGATCTACACCTATCAAAATTTTGCCAAACAATATCTATTCGAGATTGACATACGAGCTCTTCTTCAAAAAGACATGGGTATGCAGGAAATCTACTTTGTTATGACAAATATATAATATCAACTAGCTTTTACAGA
>MEJB01000863.1:17751-58269 GCA_001752375.1 Rhazya stricta
GAGCTGAAAGTACCAGTTACTGTTGCTAGTAGTATCTATTTGTCTTCTTTTAGTTTGAATCCTTCTTCTTCTAAATTTTACTATGTCATTCTCATCTTTTTCATGTTTCGTCTTCTCATATGAAATTTCTAGTGTCCACAGGGCTTTAGGAAATTTGCAAGCACATGATGTCTCTGATTGTAGTGAATGTAAAATGGTAAAATTTTCAGCCTTGCCTTTTAATCGAAGTGTTTCCGTTTCTTCGTTGCAATTTGATTTATTCCATTCTGATGTATGGGGCCATCTCCTATTCCCACTAAAGGAGGGTCTCGCTATTGTGTTTCTTTTACTGACGATCATACTCGATATTGTTGGATTATTTACTGAAACATCGTTCTGAATTCTTTGAGATATGTAAATCTTTTCGGACTCTTGTCAAAACTCAATATTCTGCCATTATCAAATGTTTTAGGTTTGATTTGGATGGGGAATGTACTTTAAATAAATTCCGTGAGTTGCTTGCATTAGATGTAACTATCAACCAAACTTCATGTTTTGATATTTTTGAATAAAATGGTGTTGCTAAAAGGAAGCATATGCATATTCTAGAAACTGCACTGTCTATCTTATTATCTGCTTCTGTTCCGACTATGTTTTGGGGTGAGGTGATCCTTACTATTGTAACTTTGATTAAAATAATACCATCCTCCCATATATCTGATCTTTCTCTTTTTGTGAAATTATATGGGTATGCTCCAGATTATTCTTCCTTTCAAGTTTTTGGGTACACTTGTTTGCTCTTCTTCCTCACGTAGAACGTAGCAAATTATCTCCTGGTCAGCTATTTGTGTCTTTCTTGGTTATGGTGCAGATCAAAAGAGCTATCGTTGTTTTGATCCAGTAAAATTTAACATATCTCATCATGTTATTTTTCTTGAACATATACCTTTCTTTTCTATTCCCTCTAATACTCATAACTTGATTAGGTCTGATCTTATTCAATTGATCCATTTTCTGAGGATTCTAGTACTTTGGTAGTCTCCGATTACTAATACTTCAAATGTCCCTTCTAATGTTCTTTCTCCATTACCTTATCATTATATTCGACGAGTACATACTACTTTTGAAGATGCTGATGTACTTGAAGCCCCCCTTCCCCTTATTTTCCCTTCACAAGTTCCTTCTGAGAATGCGGGTCCATCTCTACGTCAATCCACACGTACTCATTAGTCCACCAAATTATCAGATTTTGTTTACTCTTGTTATTTTTCATCTTTGACTTCTTTCTTAGTTTCTATTCATGGTTTCTCTGAGACTACTTATAAAGAGGCAGTTCTTCATCCATGTTAGCAGCAAGTTATGGGTGAGGAGCTTTCTACTTTGCATAAGATAGGTACTTGGGATATGGTTCCTCTACCCTYTAGTAAGARTGTTGTTGGTTGTCGTTGGTGTATAAAATCAAAATTAATTTTGATGGGTCTATTGAGTGATACAAAGCTAGGTTGGTTGCAAAAGAGTAATCTCAAGTGTATGACATAGATTATGAAGATATTTTTACTCCAATTACAAAAATGACTACTATTCGTACTATTATTGCAGTTGCTTTAGTTCGACAGTGGCCTATCTCTCAACTTGATGTTTAAAATGCCTTTTGAGTGGGCATCTTCAAGAAGAAGTTTTTATGGAACCCCTCCGAGTGTTACACATGGCTCTGGATATATTTGCAAGCTAATAAGGCATTGATGGTCTCAAATAGGCACCTCGTGCTTGGTTTGTGAAATTTTCTATTGTGATATGTTCTCTTGGATTTACTCCTAGTAATCATGATTCTGCTCTATTTGTTAAGTGCACTGATGCAAGTCGTATCATTCTTCCTTTATATGTTGATGACATGATTATTATTAGTAATGATATTCATATTATTTCAATTCTAAAGGCTGAGTTAGCCAGACAGGTTGACGTGAAGCATTGGGATTCTTTACATATTTTTTAGGCATGGAGGTTTCATAGTCACCCAAAGGTTATCTTCTTTCACGATCAAAATATGTTGTAGACATTCTATAGTGAGCTAGACTTACTAATAATCAAACCATTGATATCCCCATTGAGGTTAATGCGAAATTTTCTTCTTCTAATGGTACATGATTGCTAGTCCTACTTTATATTGTACTACTATTAGAAGTTTGGTCTATCTTATTATTACTCCTCCAGATATTTCATATGTTGTTCACGTTGTTAGCCAGTTTATTGCTTTTGCCACTATAGCTTATTGGGCAGTTGTTGCCCCTATTTTGAGGTATCTTCGAGGCACTGATAGAGTCCAAATTAGTGTGATAATTTTAGAGTATTTGATGGAATTTGGAACAGATATATTGCACTAATTACATGTTTACTTAATATTTTATTCATTTAGGACTCTTTGGAGATGGTAGGAGAAAATGAGGCATTATTGGAGCAATTTGAGATAAAATTTCAGAAGTGCAGAAAATCTACTACGTCGGTGCATGGATAGACGAATTTCCAGAGCTATTTTTAATATTGGAAAACTATCKTTTAAAATACTTCTATTGTCTAAGGATAATTTTTGGAATATATATATCCCTTGTAAAGAGTAATTTGATATTTAAACATTAACTTTCTAGATTAGATTTTAGATATTTGAGTTAGCTAGTTAAGATAATTAAGGGACTCTTGTTGTTTCCTACCATCTATATAGAGGGAACAGAAGGAGGGCAGTGGGCATCGGAGAATCACCCATCCTCCATCTTATTATCTATTATCCATCTTCACAATATATTTTGTTTCTAAGTTTTATTCTGGTTAAGGGATTAATGAAGTATTAGTTCAGTTCATTTCTGAGATTTAAATGTGCTTATTTACTCAGTTTGTAGCAAATATTTATTATTCTTTATAATTCTTAATAATTGTTTGATTTGATTGAATGTTTTGCATAGATATTTTGTTAAGTCTAATAGCCTATAGCCAAGTTAGGCTAGGAAATCTGTAATTATTCGATGTTGTTTAATAAAGTGACAAATTAGCATAACATCACTTGCTATCAGAGTGTGATTTGTCAAGATGTAATAAAGAGCTAGTTTAATAAACCTACTATCTGAATTTTAATTAGAATTGGGTCTCTCTAATCCTTAACGTTGTCTGTATATTAAATCTCATGTGTTATCTCTAGGGTTGCCTATCGATTAGGGAATAATTAATAAGGTTTTTCCTTTTAATTATCAACACTTAAGGAGATACTGGTTGTTTAAAGCAATCTTTGATAGTTTGTGAATGTTGAGTAAATTATTGAATGAATAAACAAATTCTTGAACTAGAGTAGTTTTAATTACCTTAACCAAAGCCTTGTTTTATTGTGAGTTTTATTTTGCAAGTTATTAATCTATATTTGATTGTTTCATTGCTAAATTTTAATTGTTGGTTCATTATTTTTATTTACACAAGTTGAACTCATCTTTAAAGAAAATTGATTCACCATTCCCTAAGGGAGACAACTGTTCTTACTATTGTACCTAATCTAGCGTGAGCATATTTATTTTAAATTTTAGTGAATTAATGATGCGACAGGTACATTTTATCAAAGTCTTCTACTTTCATCTACATCTTCCTTGGAAATGCATGCTTACTTTGATGCTAATCGTGGGATTGATCCCATAGAGCGCAAGTCATAACTGGCTTTGTATCTTTTTAGGTGATTCTCTTATTTCTTGAGGGAGCAAAAAGTAATTTACTATTTTGCAATCTTTAACTGAAGCAAAATATTGTGCTATGACGTCTACTACTAAGTAGATTGCTTGGTTACATTGGTTACTTGCATATATGGGAGTGCATTTTTCTCTCCAACTCCTACGTATTGTGACGGCAAAAGTTCTATGAGATTGCTCACAACTCAATTTTTTATGAATGAAACTAATACATTGAGATTGATTGTCATCTTACGCGCCATCATTTCAAGTATGGTACTATCACCTTGCCTTTTCTCCCATCTTCTTCCCAAATTACAGATTTTTTCACTAAATCTGATTTCATTTCTCATTCTTGTTTTCTAGTTGGCAAACTCTCGATGGTTGTTGCTGCAAATCGTGAACTTGGAAGAACATGTTAAAGATATTACTATATTAGGATTTGACTTATAGATTTAAACTACGATTGTCTTTGTTAGTTTTTGGTAGTCTAGAAATCTTTAAATAGGTCCCTTATATTAATAATATATATTAGTTCATTATCTTTTTAATTGAATAAATTTCTAATCTTTTGTATCTTTCTTATTACTCTAAAAAGTGGTAAATCACATAAATAGTAATCATGATATACACAAAGTRTTTTTAGATTTTGGAGCCTTTTTTAGTGATAGTGGAATAACTAAACAAGCCAAAGATATCAATTAGTATCTCAAAAGAATAAGTATTATTTTTCAAAAGCATACAAATAGAGAAATTTAAATGCAATACCTAAATATAGAGGATAGATAGGATAGACGACTCGAGGGAATGATGTTGAAGTAAAGACTCTGGAGGTCGAATGCTTAGCCGGTAATCAACATATATGGTTGTCTGAGTCCAGGGTTTTTTGTTGCCTCAAATCACTTTATAACTTTTTCTTCTTCACCATTTTCTATGCAAAAGTCATGCAAAAGATCACGAAGAATACATGCCTTGATTCCACCAGTAGAACTCTTCTTATTAACAATTACTAGGCTTCTGTCAATGAGATCCATTAAGTTATCCTCAGCCATAACCTCTAAGCTTTTGATCTCATTCTTTTCTATCAGACCTTCAGAAAACCATGATAGTTTCAATCTCTTCACTCTAATCACTTCATCTTTTTAAAATAGTCCAAAATAAAGAAAGCAAGGTTTCAAAATATTCTGATGGATGCTGTATCTCAGTTCTAGTATGTCCCTGAGCCTTTTTGAGCTATCATCAAATGTAGATTTCGTCCAACTTGTTTCCGCTACTCTAGACTCTCAATTCTTTCCTTAAGGAGACCTCTAATTAGAAAAATGGCCAATGGTATCCCTTTCCAATTTGTTGCTATCTACCTGCTAATTTAAACAAACTTTGGTGGGTAGGTACCTTGTCAAATGATATCTTTTGTAGTAGCTCCAACTTTTCTCCTCAAATAGAGGATTTAAAGGAAAAAGGCTGTAGCTTAATTCAGCCTCTGAAATGGAATTTTGTATTCGATTTGTTAACGTTATTGTAATACCTGAAATTTTACTTTTTATAAATAAATTTTGTATGGCCATATGATTACGTGTGCCAACTAGGGTTGGATAACTTTCAATGTGGTTATTATTTTATCATACTTTTAATAAGTATCAGATTATCGTGTTAATCGAATGAGGGTCCTTGATTGGTTAGAGGCTCGACTTGTTGGGCTTATTCGTTTTTCATTTGAAAACTAGATTTTTAACGAAAGGAACGTACGTAGAATTAATTTAATAGACTGGATTAGTTATGGAATGGGAAGGCCCAAAAGGTTGGGTTAGGGCCCAAGTTTGAATTTTAAAAAAAAAAAAAAAAAGACCCTAAATTAGCCGTCTACTCTTTCTCCCCAAACCCTACCCGTCACCGCCCACTGCTCAAACTGCCTCCTCCCTTTCCCTCAGCTGATCGCCGTCTCTTTCTCTCTCTCTCTCTCTCTCTCTTTCTTGTCTCTCTCTCTCTCCCCTCTTTTCTACCGGTGCCAAACGCCACTCCATCTACTCTATTCTCGTCACTATACGAGGCGACCAGATGCCCCGGTAACCAGGCGAGCAGGCACTGTGGGTCGCTCGCTCGAGCCAATTGCGCACATGCAGCATGTGTGCAACCAAGATCGCCGTTTGCTCGCCTCGAGCGTATTTCTTTTCCAAGCATGATTGATGCCATTACATCTTAGACTCGATGCCACATCTAAGGTTCGGGATTCAAGGTGAATCCTTAGATTCTTCATTTAAATTAACTGAATGATAGGTTTTGTGTTATGTAATAATAATTAAGGAAAAATATGAAATATGTTTAATGTGAAACTTAAGTTAGTACGAATAAGTAAGAGGAGAATATAATTATAGAAATACATCGAAATACGATTTAATATGAGATGTAAGAATTGTATGATAAAATAATGTATATTGTGATTAAGGTTATTATTATTTTAAGAATGATTAGTAGTCATGAAATTAAATTATTCTATTAGTAGTAGGATTTGTATTGACATGGAAATTAAACTCAGAAATTATTGGTTAAAGTCACCATAGGAAAAACGATGAAGGTGCTAACGGTAAACACCTATATTGAACAAATATGTTTGGTTAAACAAGTCTCAGATGAATATTCTTTGTATAATAATATCAGGATACTGTGGCATATTAACGTTGTGGTCAGCCGAGGCACTCCGCTAGTGAAAGTAAACAAATTTTTTAAGGATTACAAATCTTCACATTCTCATTAACGCATATATATTATTGTTATAATTAAATTGCTCTTAGGTGAATTGAATGTGTATTGAATCTGAGTTTTATGTAAGTAAATTCTCACATTCTCATTAACGTATATGTGTTGTTATAATTAAATTGCTCTTAGGTGAATTGAATGTGTATTCAATCTGAATTCTGTGTAAGTAAATTCCGACATTCTCATTTAGTTATGATGCAAAGGTGTTATTATCATGATTGAATCTCTATGTGAATTGAATGTGAATTTATAATGGATATTGAAGTGAATGTTTGAAAATCACCACATTCTCATTAATTATGATACGAGTGTATTATTATTATGATTTAATATTTTTATGTGAATTGATAATTGCTCTTATGTGTTATAATGTGATACCATTTCCAGTATATGAATGTTATTAATCATTGAGATGTTAAAAATTTTAAGTTAAGGGTTCATGTGGTCCATAAGCATATAGATTGCACTAGTTGCGTATTCTCTTGTATGGACATAATCATACATCCAAGAAATGAAATGTTTTTAAAGAATGAAATTTGAAAAAGTAAATGTTTTGAGGATTGAAGTTTTTAAAGATGTTATTTTTATGATGAATGATTTTCAAACGTTAAGGATTTTGAAAAAAGGGTGTAAAGCCAAAGCCATGAAAGATGTGAGTGGGAAATGGGGCRTGAGGGACCGGCGCACTCGACCTAACCCTCTTGTAGGGGGAAATTAATGTATTATTCACCTCTTATGAGGTGATGTTCCGGAAAAGTTAAAGTAATATTAACTGCTTTGCGGTTCTATTGGTAGAAAATGTGATTGGGTTCCAAAGAATAATAGCCCAYTGCAAGCTTAATGGCTAGGCATTACACCAAGTGAGCTCAGGATTTAAAAGGAATGAAAATGTTTGAGAAGTTCTTACATTTTGAAAGGAAAGTTTTTATGATAAAGTTTATGAAATAGAAATGTTTAAAGAGCTTTTAATGAGAAAGTGAAATTTTTAACTTATGATATATAAGGCATTATTCATGCATTCATGCATGGGATTTGCTTAATAAGCTTAGCAGCTCACCTGATATTTCCTTATTTTACGTTTCAGGCGATGATTAACCAGATGGTGCATGGAGATCGTTTGAGAGCACGCTTTAATATCCAAGAATTATTCTGTTAATTAAATTTATTTATTTATTTATGAACTTGTTGAACGTTTAAATTTTATTCCTTTATTGTCAAAAGCTTCCGCTGAAATTTTAAATATATGATAATTAAGTCGGTAACATTCCCGAATTATGGTAGTTTCTAATACTGGGGTGTTACAGTTATTCTTTTTCCATTGTTATCTTAACATCCCAAAACGTCATCCATGGAAATGAGGTAGTTGTGCCCTTTTAGACTTTTAYAAACTCTTTGTGCTAAATCTTTCTCCTTCTCATAGAGATTGCCATCACAAACAGCTGCATCACTTAAAATTTGCAGCAACATCCGTTTCCTATTAAATTGTTGAGAAACAATATGTCATGCACGTTTGTGGAAAATGACGTTGAATTGAAGCATCAATATAAACTTTCTTGGCCAAAGTAGTCTTACCTAATCCAAACATGCCAACCATGGTGACAATATGAAGTTTTTCTGGTCCACTCATAAGTTGATCTTGTATTTGCCTTACCTCATTATTCAAACCCACAAAAATTTTATCCACAATCAGAATATTAGCTTGTGAAGAAGGAGCAGATTGGGACTTGTTTTGGAATTGAGGGTCCAGATATCACACATATGCTGATCTTGGGTCCTCTTCATCTCACCAGTTTAACTTCTTCTATGACATCAGAAAGACATAAAATATCATGACAAAGAGTGTCTTTGATGTATATGAAGGAGCTAATTTCTCTTTCTGCATTATATGTCACGTTAACAATTACGTGTCCAAAGATCTTTTATGTCCTTATGCTTATTTTGCAACTGCAGGGTATAGAAGTTTTTTAGGTTTGATTCTTTAAGTGACAACAACTTCTCCCCGAGCATCGCAATTTGATGATTTGTGAAATGGTAGCAAAATCCTAATCAAAATTTTCTAGAGTCAATCAATAAATCCTAGCACATTGACACTAGGAAAATCAGAAGACGATGGATCTGGAAATAAGTGGGCACTGGCACAGAATTCTCTTACCATTACTTTGGCTGCTTTGCCTTTTCCAAGAAAGTTCTTTTCCTTGGAAATGCCTTCTTTGATTTCATCATAACAAAGGGGCTAATGAGGGATGCAACCTTATTAACAAGAGCAGCTTCTATTGAAATAAATTGCTCGTCAGCAAACTTCTTGGCTAGATCCATGAAAAATGTTATCAATAATAGCAAATCAACAAAAAGCATTTAAATGCAATCCATCTCTGGATTAACTTGCAAATTGTCTTTGTAAAATTCAACAAATTCAATAACAATCTACTCGCCATAAGACGATTCCTTTTTGATGGTTTTGAGTCCTTCAGTACTACAAGGTTCATCCTTCCAACCTCTGGAGTGGATGGACTACTTATCTTGTGCAGATCAAAAAGAATAAACTCCCTTCACGCTGCCATGTTCTCCACCTTCATATCTTGGACCAGYACAAAAGTCATAGGCATGTTTTTCTGCAAGGCCAAGCTTGAGTATGACTCTTGAAATCATCTAAAATGCTCATAGCTACTGCACCATCTTGATGTGAACTCAAGAACTTCATCAGCAAATCCAAAGTTCCTAACATATTGATCCTGCAGGACGACTCTGTTGACTCTTGTGTAATGCTTGTCCTTGAGGATACCATTAACAATAGTGCGAATGCTTCTCATTTTCTCTCCTTTTTCACTATCTGATTAGTGAATTTATGTAGAGAGGATTAATATTTGAATATTTCATATGAATATTTGAATTATGGATTAATTAAAGGATTATCTTTTTAAGTAAAATTTTCCACATCTTTCAAAGATTTTCCAAAATCCTTTAAAGATTTGATTATAGACTTATCTTGTTTCTTATTGGTTGCAAGATCTAAGATTTTTCACAATGATTAGAGATTCATTGTTCTGACATCCACAAGACAATGACGAGCACTTTCTTTTATTGAAAACAATTTCAAAAGTACAATTTCTTCTCTATCTCCCAATACAGAGGGAGAAAAAACAGCCCAAAAAGGTTGTCTTCTATGGCAGTACAAGCTGCTCACAGTCCTACACAAGAACCTCATTCCCTCTTAGCCTTGTTCCTTATATTTGGCATTTTGCCACAATAATTGTGAGAACACTTAAACTGATCATTATCATATTCGATGGTTTTACTCTCTAGAATCAGAGCTTCAAAATTTAAACTAACATTAAAACCGACCTTAACCCCTTACTTTGGCTTCTTAAATAAATAGGATTATGTTTAACTTCTTCCCTTAAAAGATAAGAAACATAATGGCAGTTCTTCAAGAAGGGAAAATGAATTRCTTCCGCCAATGGTTAAAGAAGGCACATCTTATAGCTAGCAAGTTCTAAATTATTTCACCAGTGYTGCCTAATTTAATTGTACCACTGAAAGAATACTAGCAAACTTAGCAAGAAAGAGGTCATGGAGAAAGAAAATGAAATAAGTAGTGAACAAACTGAATACAGAGTAGAGACAGCCTATAACTTTTTCAAACCTTACCTAAGTAAAAGTCCATTTTTGTTCCCATTTAAAAGAAAGTTCAAGAACATCCATTTTATGCTCCCCAAAAATTAAATAACTAAAAGATGAGAGAGTTTGAAGGAGTTAAATAAGAATAATACATGTTGCRTTATTTGGTCCATTTATAATAAGACCTAATATGACATTTAGTTTGATAGGGAAGCTGCATAAAAACTTCCCCAAGGAAGAAAAGGGGGGTTTGTATATCTARAGGTCCTCAATCGGGTCTTGGAATAAGCTAGTTATTGGTCTTACTATAGGATTGGATTAAACTCTTCTACTCAATGGGATTGCCAAGAAATCTCAGATTGAGTCCGTACTTGAAGAAGCATTAACAAAGACRAAATGTCTGAATATGATCTTTTTGACTTGCYRGAAATAATTYAGCAATGTAAGCCAAAGAACGAAGAAGATTGTCTCAATTTCCTAGATTGTTCGTTCCAGTACRTCTTTTCCTCTAGTAGCTCCGAGAATTCATGTCTTCTATCTCTGCTTCCCTGCATARTCTTCTCAACTTGAAAGCTGATATGTTCCATGTGGCAAAGATGAAAATTCAATACCTTACTAACAACTTGAATTTCTTCAAAGAAGTTCTTGAGTTCACATCAATATAGTGCCATAGCTAAGAGGATTTGAATTATTTCCAGATTCACATTCAAGCTTAGGTTCAAGATGTGAAGGAAAAAACATGGCAGTGAGAATAGATGTTATTCTATCTGAACTRCAAAGTACAATTAATCCATCCTCCCCTGAAACCACAAGGATGTATCTTGCAGTYCTGAAGTCCTCAAAGTCATCAGAGCAAAACCATCTTATGGCGAGTAGACTTGTTATCAAATTTGATGAATTTCTCAAAGACATTATGCARGTTAATCTGAAGAYGGAGACATCTTGMTTTTATTTCTCTTGGATCCACCGGACAAGGTTGCTGAGGGGATATTTATTTCAAGAGAAGCTGCAGCTGTAAATGGGATTGCACCTCTCATCAGCTCACTCTGTTATGATGAAATGAATGAAGGCATTGTGGCAAAAAGGATCTTTATCTTCATACTTTCTTTGAAAAGGCAAACGCATCCAAAGCAATGGTAAGAGAAAGATGAGCCCACCTATTTCCAAATCATCATCTTCTAATTTCCAGAATGTCAATGTATTGGGATTTATTGATTCACTGATGGGTGTCGAGTCCAACAAAAATAAGACATACTCTTAAAATTATAAATTGTAGTGGCAATGTTAGGGTCATATTCGTAGGGATGTTATAAATTTATTACTTGAAGAATGAAAGAAATAACAGAAAAAAAAAATGAGGGGTTTGGAAATTTGGTGATTTTAGAGAAAACAATTAAAAAATATAATTAAATAGAAATTCGATATAAGAGATATATCCAGCCGCATGTATAATCTCTCATTCGGTTCATAGAGTTGATTATCAATGCCATGATGACTTCTTTTTATCCTAGCATAAATTGGTTAGGGTTGTTTATACGATCTAACTCCTTGTCTCTCCTTAGATCCTCAATAATCAAGAGAAACTCTTCGATTATTTATCTAATCATTAAATAACTTAGACAAGCTCTTAGAATTTAATTTACCAACAAAATTAAGAATTAGATAGACTACCGACCAATTCTAGCATACAAACTTAACATGTATGCTTTATTTGGACTACATTATGTACCTCCATAAATAATTTTTTTTGGAAGAATCAAGTATGTTGTTTTAACACTTAATATTAGAAACATTCAAACAATTACAAATTTGATGTTCTAAATGACATTATATTATTATGATAACTGAACAATGGGCCCTATTGCATCAATCACCAAAAGAATAATATTGTAGAAATATAAGATGTCTAAATATTTAAGGAATAAAAGAAAATGAAAATAATTAGATCTCACAACCAATCAAATTTCAAGAAGGATCTTCAATCTTCTTTTTCCACAAAAAATTCGCAGGTATTAATTAAACATGTGGAAATCAGTAAGACGTCAGCATGTCTTAACTAGTAACCTTTTTTGATTGGATTCTTAGCCTTATTGAATTAAAACTCACTGATTTTCCATGCCCAGAACCCTATTTTCGATCCATCTTGGTCCAACACTTCATCCTATGTCATGAAACACAATTTATTATCAAAATCCAAGACTTTAGCATTTTTAACAATTAAAACATAAGAAAATATAACAAATTATAATCACTTTAGGAGTTACTTAAGCAATGCTTGTCCTCAAGCATACATTAGAACTCAAATTCACCAACTTTCCTCATCTCCCTTCTAATCATATATATTTACCAATCCCTTCAAAACTTAAACTATCATGACTTAAACCTCCTCTCTACTTTGCATAATCTTTAGGGATTTTCTACCAAGGAAAGAAAAAAAGAAAAAAACAAYGCATCATCTAAAGCAAATATCTGCAGAAAGCAAATTGCTCAATTTTCTTGCTCCTAAAGAACATCATCCCTGATAAACAATAGTTTGTGTCTGAGTTGGAATCAAGRAAGAGAACTATATAAAATGCATGCCAATAAAAGTGATCTCATCGTATTCAGTGTTATTTCTCAATGATTCAGAGAGTAAGAATGCAGTATTCCARTTTCTAGGTATCTTTTGCAGTTCAATCCCTACCCCAGGGGKWAGGGAGAGGGGGTATGGTGTTTTCAGCACGGTGAGTTTGATTACATTTCAAATATTTAGGTCTTACAAGGAAGCACAGCAGCAAGACCAAAAGACTATCCAAGTTTCCTTCTTTTTTGCCCCAAAGARTCTCCCTAAAAAGTTCTTAAGAAACAAGAATAAGTKRGAAGCAYGCATTCYGTAGAATAAATTATCCCAAACTACACAAATTATCAATCATCCCATGGTYTTTTAAAGTCAAAATGCGATAGGATTTAATACCTCTCCTTACATGCACTCTTATGCACTCAAAGTGTTTGGGATGTCAATGAACTCTCAAGTCAATACATAGAAATACATTACCATAAGCTATCCACCACTAAATATTGAAGTAAACGCAAAATCAAAGGATCTTAAAATTGGATGTAATGGGGCTTAGGTAATGGTTTGGGAAAAAAGAGATTTTTGGGTGATTTAATTAAAGTATTTCATTGTTTGAAAATTTGCTTAAGGCGATTAGAGAGAGATTTTTATAATTAGRTTAAATAACAAGTGTCATGAATTATATGTGAAATACAAATATATTTACATGAGTTTCTGCAATAGTTGAGAACCATATATTTAATGCGTTGTTCTATGTTAAATTGAGCATAAAGATATACCTTGATTATTTAGGATAATAGGTTAGTTATATTTTAAGAAAATATATGCAATATTCATAGCTTTGATTGGCCAGTACTTGATACACTGATTGGAAACATTGGTTAGACAACATAGTTAAAAGGTGCTCATGGGTCTTAGACCTTTCATCCTTTGATATTTCTTCTCTATCAATTTGTGTGATCATCTAGGATTAATTAGGTTTCTTTGTTCGTTAATTCTCATCTCAGTTAATCGATTGACTAGATAAAGTTTAGGAGTATAAATGACTGGTAATAAGGATTTAATTCTATGTGAGATTGATGTCTTTTTATATTACTCGTTACAACCTAATACATTTGATAAGATTTTCCGTATCAACTACTCTGGCAGCCAGCAGGCCACGTAGAAAAACCAGACCATGGTATTAACAACCTCACTTATTCCACTCCTCACCAGCTTGTCAAATTAAAGTCATTTTCTCATCCAAGGAAGCCTTTGCAAACCCTTTTCATCTAATTTATAATCAGAGCAAGGGGGAGGGGACAATATTCTCAATCATATCATACTGGTCAAAATTTGACAGAGAAAAGACCAAATTTTGAGTCAATAGTTGGTGCCGATTAGGGGCAAAATTGAAATTTAATAATAAAGATTTTGTTTAACTGGATCCATACTATATTAAAATATTACAATTTAATGAGAATCTTTTTTGAATAACTTTGCCCCTTAACCTATTCAGAAATTGGCAATAGTAGCCTCATTTAATTTAAAATATGAAGGTCACTAAAAAGGTCTTTCTTAAAATATATTTCACATTTCAATAAAATTAACATTGCCATTGTTCTTCAATATATATAATGTTTTACATTGAAGAACGTGTAATTCTCTTCATTCATTTGATTGAACTTGATTTTCAAAGTATTTCTTGTTGGAGAAGAAACCAGATTTTTGCTCCAACCTAAATTAATATCAGGGGCGTTACTCCAACAAAATGTTTCAATGCAAAGCAGGAAGGCAAGAAGTTTAGGCTTTCAAAATAGCAAATTAACTGGTATTTCTAGAGAACAAAGAGGTTTATAACAAGTGGTATTAAGGTTAATATTATGACCACAATTCTTTCCGCAAGTTTCCGGCAACTAAAAATGTAAACTAATAAAAAACCATCCAATGTATAACAATACTAAGATATAAATAAAATAATTATTTTATATTTTACATGGAGAATAATATACAATTAATAGGTAGTAATTAGATCATCCATAAGCGTGTAAACAATGCACTATTAGAGGTATAACTGGAAATCAACAAAATATATTCTATGAATAATTATCAAGAATAAAAGAGTAATATTAAATTCATAAAAAATATCACTACATATTTATAAGTCCAATGATAGGATATATTTTTTAATTTTCCTTCCATCTCTAATTACATGTTCAAAATATTAGTTGGCATAATTTATAAAGTAATATAAGAAGGTGTGTTACCAAAAAACATGCAGCACAGATTATACCGAACTAGTCGAACTAGTTTAATAAAAATGTTCATTAAAAAGAGAGAAGATATTACTATTTTTATAATATGAAAATGAAATAATTAAAAAACATAAATATAATTATGAACTTAATTAATATTCATATCTTTCCTCTACTTATTTACAATTATTATTTTTTGCCCCATATGTCGCCACATAGAAGAGACGAGATGTACATAGGAAAGGATACTATCACCTTGGTCTAGCCTAGTATAATATTTTGTGAATTTAATCTTATTTTATGGTGAAAAAATGAAAGAAAGCTTGCATTTCCAAGTTTAACTCAAACTAAAGAAAATAAAAAACACAAGCAATTTAGAACTTCAAATATCGTAGATCAAGAGTCGGATGTCCAATAAAAAACTAGGGAACAAAAATAGTTTGAAATTAATTTGATCCCTATAGCTCCAAATAGGGTGTCCTGTCCATCTGCAGTGGATTGTTATTGTTGTTCTTGTAATGGAAATTACAAGAACACTTGAAATACTGATTTTGATTCCTCAAAATTTATTAGGAAATAGTCAATGTTGGTGTAGTATTTAATATAACTTTAATTTAAATTTTGAATGGATGTTGCACTGACATGTGGATTTTGTTGATATTTTATTCTCTTTTAACATTTGGCAATTTGGGTGGATGTTGCGTAAAGCACTCTTAAGTTAGCAAATTGGCATATGGAACACTCAGCAAGATATCTTGTGGAAACTAGGGTGCAAGAAACAAAGGTGAACCCCAACTACCATATGGGCATACAGGTTGTAGGATTTGTGGCAGTTAAACCATATCTTAGGATATATATTGGAAGATCTCCTTATGTCTCAAGAAGATTTGTAGGGATATATATCCCTTGTAGCCCATACTTTGATTATAAACATTAGTTTCTTTTTAGATTAGATTTTAAATATTTTAATTAGTTAATTGAAATAAATAACAGATTCTTGTTGCCTTCCATTCGAAAGCAAGGAGAAAAGAATTATCCATTGTCAGCTATTCCATCATACATTATCCATTATTTATTCCTTATTCTAGACATTACCCATTACCACATTTAAGGGATTAATGAAACATTATTCAAATTAATTGTGGGATATAAATGTGTTTATATGTTCAATATGTTATTCTTTGTATATCTTAATAGGTTTTTTTACTTAATTGAGTATTATATGCAGATATTTATTTAAGTTATTTTAGCCAAGTTAGACCAGGCAAATTAGGAATTGTTTGCTATGTTTTAATAGGTTGGCAAATTGACATAATTTTACCTACTATCAGAGTATAATATTGTCAGAAGAGAATAACAAGCTAATCAAATTAGCCTGAGAAATGGTTCTTCCTGGTTCAGTGATCTCGGTACATTAAATCTCATCTGCTATCTTTGGAGTTGTCTTTTGATTAGGATGTAATTAGTAAGTCTTTTCATTTTAATTATCAACACTTAGAGGGATTGCTTGTTGTAAGCTATCATTTACAACTGATCAATTTATTTGTGAATGTTGAGTAAATATTGAATCAACAAAAAATTACTTGAAGTAGGGTGGATTTAATTACTTTAATTAGAGACTTGTCTAATTTGGAGTTCTATTTCGGAGATTGTTGTTCTATCTTTTGTTGTTGAATTTTAATTATTAGTGTATAATTTTTGTCTGCTCAAATCCACTGTATCTTAAAATGGAGAGCTAGTGAAGCCCCCCTATTTTTAGGGTTTCTCTCCCTAACCAGTAGGGTTTCTTGGTTTTGTCAGTCAATCGGTTTGATCGGCCAAAGTTTAACTAGATGAGGCCAAACTTTTTTTCTTTTTGGTTCAGAGACTTCAGACGCATAACTTGAATCAAACCTCAATTCTAGTTGAGATCAAGGACAAGAATACGGAGAAAGTTTAAGGGATGAAGAGTACTTTAAAGTAAGTTAATGGCATCAGTTTTTGCATTACCAAATCTCAAATTGCAGATTTCTCACTGAATCTCATTCCACTTCTCATTTTCTTTTTCTATCGGCAAACTTTCGATCCTTGTTGCTGCAAATCATGAATTTTGGAGGTCATGTTAAAGGTATTACTATATTACGATTTGGTTTATAGAGTTAAACTAGTATCGTTTTTGTTATTTTTTGGTAGTCTAATAATTTATATATAGACCCTTATATTTGATACTATGTACTAGTTCATTATCTTYTTACTTGAATAAGATTCTATCCTTTTGTATCTCTCTTATTAGTCTAACAAGTGGTAACTCACATTCCCAGTAATCCCGATATAAACAAAGTGTTTTTAGATCCTGGAACATTTTTAGTGATGGTAGAATAACTAAACAAGCCAAAGATATTGATAACTATCTCAAAAGAATAAGTTTTTTATCGAAAACATACAAACAGAGAAATTTAAATGCTATCCTGATAAATCAAAAATAAGAAAGAGTGAGGGCATTGATAAATTCGTTATCTACAGCCTAAATGTAGAGAATAGAGTGGATAGGCGACTCAAGGGATAGATGTTGAAGTAAAGACTCCTAAGGTCGAATGCTTAGCCRGTAATCAGCATATATGGCTGCTCGAGTTAAGGGTTCTTTGTTGCCCCGAATCACTTTGATAAATTTTTCTTCTTCACCCTTTGCTATGCAAAAGTCATGCATTTTGATCATGAAGACCAAAAGCCTTGATTCCACCAGTAGAACTCTTCTTATTAACAATTACTAGGCTTCTATCAACGAGATCCATTAAATACTCCTCAATCATAACCTCTAACCTTTTGTTCTCATTCTTTTTTATCAGGCCTGCAGAAATCCATGATAGTGTCAATCTCTTCACTCTAATCACTTCATGTTCTTGAAATAGTCAAAATAAAGAAAGCAATGTTTCAAATATTCTGGTGGATGTTTGTATGTCGCTTCCAGTATTTGCTTGCAGCCTTTTTTAGCTATCATCAAAATGTAGATTTCGTCCAACTTGTTTCCACCATTCCAAATTCTCAATTCTTTCCTTCAGGAGACTTGTAATTAGAACAATAGCCATTGGTATCCCTTTCCAATTTGTTGCTATCTGCCTGCCAATTTAAACAAACTTTGGTGGGCAGCTACCTTTGTCAAATGATTTCTTTTGTAGTAGCTCCCARCTTTTCTCCTCAAGCAGAGGATTTAAAGGAAAAAGATTGTAGCCTATTTTAGCCTCTGAAATCACGTTTTGTACTAGACTTGTTAACATTTTTCTTCTTCCTTTTATTATCTTCTGGAAATGACATTTTTAGTGCATTTCATGCACTAAAATCCCAAAATGTCATCATGAAAATGAGGTATCTATGACCTTTTAGACTTATATAAACTCTTTGTGCTAAGTCTTCCTCCTTCTTATAGGGATTTCCATCACAAACAGCTGCATCACTTAAAATTTGCAGCAGCATCTGTTTCCTATTTAAATTTTGAAAAATATATTGCAACACAATTTTCTTTCTCTAGGATTCCGAAKAAATGATTTTTACATCCTCGAGGGATTTCTGCTTTGTTTCTTCGAAGAATTGGGGCAAATATTTCAATCTTGTGCAACACTATCTGGTCTGGGTTTCTAACTTTGTAGCAACTAAAGCAAATAGGCAACCCTTTCCTATTATAAATTTACAATGCATATGAAAGACCAACCTTTACTATGTGAAGACTGAAGTTTCCCAAATTAGAGGAAAACTTACTAATACCTTCTAGATATTACTATGGATTTTTTTTGCCTCATTATTCTATTAAAAGAAGAAAAAAAAAAGAATATATAAACTGTAGAACATGGTGATTGAATCATCTATATTTATATTTCCATAAAAATTGCAACACCATAAATTTCATCACACTAAAAAGAGAGATGGTAAAAATAGTGAAGTTGCTCAAGAACTAGTGACTTTCAAATAGGATTTCCAATATAAGAACTTCCAAATCGTTATTTCTCAAGTCCTCTTGTTCTTTTTGAATTTGTTGTACTGAACTATTGAGTGTAGATCTACAGCCCTCAACCCGAATCATCTTCAAAGTTGGAACATTTCCAAATCTAGAAGGGATCTTCTTCAAGTCATCACAAGATTCTAYCCCAAGGCGCTCAAGACAAGAAAAGGAATCATCAAATGCATTCAATTGTACAAATAATATTTCTCTCAGCACCAAACCCTTAAGTTTCAAGAATTCCTCATCTTCCACATTCCAAATCCCCTTACTAATCCAGCGAGTATCTAGTTTTAAAACTTCAAGATTGGGTATCTTCGCAATTCACCACATTTCACTCCATTCTAATAAATTAAACTTCTTCAAAGTTACTTCAAATTYGAGGGAAAGTAAATTGTAGCTTTGCAACTCCCAATGGACAATGATTCAAGGTGACATAAAAAATCAAGTTTCACAATCTTGTAACTCCTAAACATGTCTATTGATCGAAAATTACATTTTAATTTTCGGACTTTTGGTATTGTTCGGAAGAATATCTCTGCATCCTTGAAAAGAATGTGCTATACAGAAAATGTTTGAATATTCTCCAATGGAGCTATATCATAAGTACAAAAATGAGCATGAAGACGCAGATCTCCACATATATGCCTCAACTTTTGCATTTTTCACAGTGCCAATGGTAACTCATAATATGCGTCCTCATAAAAAAAATACTATCATAACTATAACAAAGTGTTTCTAGGTTCACGAAACTCACTATTGATGATAGAATAAGTGAACGCTCAAAAGAAGAAATTGGTARGCATCCCAAGACAATATGTTGTTTTGYTGGGAAGTTAAGAATTGAAGATGGATAGATAGACATATTTAAATGCAATACCCGAATAAATCGAAAATCAGAAAGGATGKAGTAATCCATGTTTCCGAGTGAGAGGATAGAATGGATAGAAGACGCGGGAGTATGTTTAAATAAAGATTTTCGACAATGACAAGTTCGAATCCTTACCTGGTATTCAGCATATGTGACAGCAGTAGACCAATCTTTTTCCTTTCCATGCCTTGATTCCACCAATAGAACTCCTCTTATTAACAATGACTAGGCTTTTGGCAACAAGATCCATTAAGTACTCTTCAGCCATAACCTCAAAGCTTTTGGTCTCATGCTTTTGTATTAGACCTTTTGAAATCCATAACGAGGTCAACCTCTTCACTCTAATCTCTTCATCTTCTTGAAATAGACCAAAATAAAGAAAGCAAGGTCTCAAATATTTCAGTAGATGCTTGTAGCTCAATTCTAATATGTCCCTGCAACCTTCTTTATGTATCAACAAATTTAGATTTTCTCTAACATGTTTCCACCATTCCAAACTCTCAATTTTTTCCTTTAGGAGACCTGCAATTAGAACAATAACCAATTGTATCCCTTTGTCCTTTGCTACTATCTCCCTACCAATCTCAACTAAATTTGGTGGGCAGCTACCTTGGTCAAATAACTTCTTTTCTAGTAGCTCCCAACTTTTCTCCTCAGAGAGAGGATTTAGTGGAAAAAGACTATAGCCTAATCTAGCTTTTGAAGTCACATTTTGAATTCGACTTGTTAACATGATTCGGCTACCATTGTTGTCTTCTAGAAATGACATTTTAAGTGCATTCCATGCACTAACATCCCAAATGTCATCYATTACAAGAGGTATCTGTGCTYCTTTAATCTTTTGTAAACTCTGTGTGCTAAGCCTTCTTCCTCCATGTTAGGGAGATCATCATCAGAAATAGCTACATCACTTAAAATTTGTAATAGCATCCTTTTGGGGTTAAATTGTTGCCAAATCATACACCAGGCACATTTGTSGAAATGACGYCGAATTAAAGCATCAGTATAAACTTTCTTGGCCAAAGTAGTCTTTCTCAATCTAGGCATGCCAATGATGGAGATAATATGAAGTTCGTATGATCCACTCACAAGCCAATCTTGTATTTCTTCTACCTCATTATCGAAACCCACAGAAACATTCTCCGCTATCAGAATATTAGCTTGTAATGGAAGGAGCGGATCAGGACTTGTTTTGAGAATTGAATGAAGGGATTTCAGACATGTACTGATCTTGTATCCTCTTCATCTCACCCTTGATAAGCTTAACTTCTTCTATGACATCAGAAAGGCATAAGATATCATGCCAAAGGGTGTTTTTCATGAATTTGAAGGACCTAATGGCTCTTTCTACGATGTGTGCCAAGTTAATAACTCGTGTCCAAAGATCTTTTATATCCTTGTACAAATTTTGCAACTCCGGGATGGAAAAGTCTTTCAAATTTGATTCTTTAAGTGACAAAAACTCCTCCCAAAGCATCATGATTTGATGACTTATAACTATATATTAGTCCCTAAAATCATTATTTCATTGCCTACAAGACCAAAATATGAGAGTTATGATATATTTGCATCATAAACAATATATATATATATATTGCTTTCAATTTAAACCTATAAAACTCTAATTTATATAGATGAGAAGTAATGTATCAAATTCCCCAAATTTAGAATGTTGCTTGTTCCTAAGCAACCTTAAATATAGAAAGACCAATCGACATGACATACCATCAAAACAACAAAATAAAGATGGCAAAATCATAAAACCCTACTGATTATTGGCATTAACATCTAATAATCCAATTCACATCTATAGAGGTACAAGTAATAAGTCACGTATCAACATCCATTAAAGCCTAAGGAGAATATGTGTTTCAAAAATCACTCTATTATTTTGAGAAGCTGGCAAAAATTCATCAACTATGAGTTATGACCAAAAWAATAACTCGATCACCTCAAAGGCTTTACTCTTCATTCAAATTCTGATGCCGAGAACTTAAAAATCAACTCTATGGAGAGACTAAAATAATTTTTTTCATTTTGTAAGTCGACCAAGTTGTTGGGTAAAGTGAATTATAGAAGGGAAAGGCCTAGTCCATGCCATCTCTCCATATAAGCTAAAAGCATCTTTAGTGAATCTAAATAAGAAGACTTCAATCTGTATGGTTTTTGCCTTAAAAAACTTTTAAAATAKAGCATATATTGTCCTCCCCAAAAAAAAAAAAAAAAGCTAACAGAGACACATTTTCAAAGGTATTTTATTTAATTTAAGTTATATTTATGTTTGTAAGATTTTCTAATTAAATTTTTAGTTTTTTCTTTTTATTTTTCCTTTCTTCTTCATCTTCTCTTTCCTCCTTCTAACCCTAACTGCCACTCTCTGCTTTCTCTTTCATTTTTCCTTTCTTCTTCCTTTTTTATTTCCCCTCCTAACCCTAGCCACCACCTATATGTAATTTCAGTTTCCTTGTCAATCCCATTATTAGTTGGAGCCACAACATTCTCTAGGCTCAATTTTTTTTTGGATTCATCATGAATTGACTCTTCTACTATATTAATTATTAGCCACAGATTCCGAAGGTTGAACCATATTCCCATTGGTATTGCAACATCTACTGTTGAGCTGAGGAGTGTTTTCAACAGCCGCAGCAACAGTCCCAGTGGAGGTGCCCTCGTTGCGAGCTCTATACCTTCTAACTTTAAAAAGAGCCTTCTTCCTTCACTTTCTCCTTCAATTCTTGGTTCCGTATTGGCTCTTCATGACTACACTAGATTCGCTAGCCTTTGCACATCCTCCTTGAACAATATCTGAAAGAGAGTTTGAAACTTGAAAGTATGTTTAAGCTGGATGAGGTGATGAAAAGAAAAAGAAAATGGGAAAAAAAATGCAAACTTGATTACAAAACATTAATATAAATTGGATGAATCAAAATATCCTTGAAAATTCTGGATTAACATATATAAAGACTTCAACCTGAACACCTTTTCAATTTCCCATGCAAATATTTTCACATATGAACGTTTACATATGATATAGAATGTACTTCTTTAAGTCAATTATCCAGACTGATAAGGGGAGCTCACTTTTTCCTAATCTTTAGAATAACAAAGATTGCGCAAACCCAGACTTTGGCCATCTAAATGTACCTAATCTTTAGAATAATATATATCAAAACAAGTGCCTGTTGCTTTGCAAAGTGTGACAATGTTGCCACAGGCACTCCAAACGGAATGCTTTTTAAAGTTCAGTCCCACCCAGAGTTGGATACACCGCCATCGAAAACATCTGTTTTTGTGACTATCCAATGAATAAAATTTCTGCACTAYAGATTGGTACATTGTCTCATAAGTAAACATTGAATATCAAATTAAGCTGATACCCCAAGGTTTAGACTAATATTTGTCTCGGTTCATGTATGATACCTTGCCATCGATAATGAATATATAGCTACAACTTTCTCGTGGTAAGGTTGTGAACGTGAAGAATACATTAAGATAATATTTATTACTCACTTTTCCAATTATACCCCTATAAGTAGAATGAAAAGAAAGTAGTTGTTATAAACTAGACGATTTTTGAATTGAATGTCCATATCAATGTATTATCCCTAATCCACTAAAGGATAGGTTCATCTTACTTTAATGTATGTATATCATCTTACCCTTTTTGTATTTAGTATGGTAATTATTATCTTTAGGACTTGATGCCATAAAACTCTATGTATAGGAATCATATGTAACCATTTGTAAACTAAAGAAATAAAGGAAACAACTCACATAATTCTTACCTACTTCTCTGCGTTCTTGTTATATTTTTCTTTTATACTTTATCAAATTCCAGTACTTTGTTACCCTATTCAAGTTTCGATTTCTCTAAATTTACAATATATTATTAGTATGGGTCTCTACTTTTTTAAAGAATTTGGTTAAATGTGTTACTTATATCAAATTTATTTCATGGTTATTACTCAGCTTGAATTTGTAACTCTTGACATTACCGAAAGAATAATATGTCATGGAATTTGGATGCTGAGATTCACCTAGATGCTAATGACCTAGGTGACACTATCAAAGAAGGAAATAGTACATCAGCATATGACAAGGCTAGAGATATGATCTTTCTCTATTGCCATCTTGATGAAGGTTTGAAAACTAAATACCTTATGGTGAAAGATTCATTTGTCCATTGGAAAAGTTTAAAACAAYGTGAAGATGGTTGTCCTTCCAAAGGCTCGCTATGACTAGATATAATTGTAACTTCAGGATTTTAAATCTATAAGTGAGTGTAATGCTATAGTGTGTAATAGTACCTCTCAATTGAAGTTGTGTAGAGAAAATAATACTGATGCCGATATGTTAGAGAAAACACTCTCTACTTCGAGTATGCTCGCTCAGCAACAATTTTGAGCAAATGATTTCAAGAAATATCCTTATCTAATTTCATGCCTTCTTGTGACTGAAAAAATAATGAATTATTAATGAAAAATCATAATCCCAACCAAGTGGCTCTACTATATTTCTTGAAGTGAATGTAACTAGATCTTATAATTAATTGTGGTAAAGGTCGTGGTGGAGTMCAAAAAGGTGGTTGTGGTGGTGGTCATATGGAAGATATATTCCTYAAAATCATGGTGGTAATAATAATTCATCAAATTCTGGAAATATGAATTGCCACCAGAAGTGGACTAGAAATAGAAAAGAAAGGAAAAACGAAAGAGGTAAGATGATAATGCTTCATTTTTTTCAAAGTTCTAGAGAAATTTATTAAGTTTTAAATAATCAAAATAGCATCAAAACCCAGAAATCTATAGTCCCCTAAAGGATAGGTGTTCCCCCCTCCCCCTTCATTCTTAGGGCGCAAACCCAAGACCTCTTGTTAAGGGAATTGTGCTCCTTTCATTCAGCCCAAACCTTGTTGGTTGTATATGTTTATCTTTAGGAATTGTTGTACCATAACCTCTGTATATAGGGTCATATATAAGCATTTGGTAGCCTGAAGGCATAAAGGAAAGAGCTCATCTAATTCTCACCTACTTCTTTATGTTCTTTTGTATTGTTCTTTTCATACTTTATCCAAGTTTCAATTCTTTATTAATTTATTAAAGTTTCGATTTCACAATATTTACAACGATATTGGTTTAAGAACCCTTATTCAAATGTTTGATTCACCTCACTAAGTGTTAAATATTCTAATTGGAGTAAGACTTATGCATTAGCACCCCATAGCAGCAAATAGTAGGCGAGGGAGGAAACCTAGAAGTGAGTTAAGCTAAGGACCCTCATATGATAAGTAGGAAAAATGGGTTACTTAACTAAAGACAACAAAGGAAAAAAGAAAAGACAAATTATATAAGAATAAATCCTTGCTTTTGTTCTAAAGTAGTCCCTTGTTTTGAAATCAAACGAAAAGAATATAATTGATGAACAAAGGTGCCAACTTTGAGAGATGACATTTAATAATTAATGTTAATATTCTCCACTAATCATATCAATATTTAACTCAATTAGCTTGTGTCTCTTTCTTAACTTACTTTATCTTTATCTTTTTCTTTAATTTATCAAAAAGGTTAAATCAGATTCTTATAAAATTGTTCCAGTCAAGATTTCATATCCATTGACAGTTGAGACGAATTTGAGCATCAATTCCTCAACCGTTTCTATAATACCCGTCGAACGATAAGTATGTCGGAACTCAGTCAAACCAAGCAATGGAAAGACAAACCCATCATCGATTACATCAATCGATGGAGAAGTCTGAGCCTGGATTGCAGAGATCGCCTCTCCGAACAATCTGCAATCGAGATATGCATCCAACGTATGCACTGGGGCCTCTAGTACATTTTAAAAGGAATCCAGCCAAGAACCTTCGAAGAATTGGCTACCCGAGCTCATGATATGGAGTTGAGCATTACTGCGCACGGAGATCAAGGAGTTTCGGTACCCCAGACACGAAAGAAGGAAAGATTTGATTTCAAGAAAATAACCAAACCATCTTCCAAATCTGACACAAAAACATCCATGACTACAACTGCAATGCCTGTCAGGATACCTACCAAAGTGAGCAGAAAGATTACACAGAAAGTAAATACTGCCCCGGATCTTGAAAGAAGGCACATGACTTTAAAAGACATGCAAAACAAAGAATATCCATTTCTTGATTCTGACRTTTCAAAAATATTTGATGACATCTTGAAAGTCGGGATTATCGAACTGCTAGAGATGAAGCGACCGAAAAGGGCAGGACAGTTGGGAGACCCAAACTATTATAAATATCATTGTCTTCTTGGCCATCCGATCGARAATGCTTCATCTTTAAGGACAAAGTCATGGAACTGGCTTGTAAAGGWCGCATTTTGCTAAAAGAAGAAAGAGTGGCTACTAATTAAATAAGCATTATATCAAACATTTTCTCCTCCAGATCCACTAATGTAAAAGCTGCGGATGTCTCACGATCTTTTGAATGCTTCGTCGAGATTAAATTTAGGTACTTCGACGTGATGAAATTCGACGTGAAACTCTCACATAAATCTTTTTGTAAATCAATCAACCAAGTGATAGATATATTTGCAAAGCCATCTAAAAATATTGAAAGTGGCAAAGTTGATGTCTCACGATCTTTTGAATGCTTCGTCGAGATTAAATTTAGGTACTTCGACGTGATGAAATTCAACGTGAAACTCTCACATAAATCTTTTTGTAAATCAATCAACCAAGTGACAGATATATTTGCAAAGCCATCTAAAAATATTGAAAGTGGCAAAGTTAGATGATTCTGAAGGCTGGATAGTTGTAAAATGCCGAAAGAATCATGAAAAGAAATTTATAAAGAAGAAATTCATTCAACAAACTAAAATAATAAAAAGGAATGTACCAAAGCCAAATACGGTTATTCCTGAAAGTCATCAAAATCAAGATGCATGCCAACATATCTGACGACCAATTTACCATTAGGAGAGTTCTTTACCAAGGAATATTAAGTTAACAAAATCTTAGAAGTTGTCTCCTATTCTGTCACGATAGAAAGAAGTAATTAAATTCGACCTTCTCCTCTCGAAGATTTTAGTTGAAGAAGGATTGCCATGTGCAAGTGAGGATGTTCTTCAAATTCAGTCGCATGTTATGACGGTCATAGTTTTCAACAATGATGATTTGTACTTGGCTTAAAACCCCACAAACAGACCTCTATTTCGTATCAAGCTACAACGCATCAAGAAAAAGAAGATAAAATCTGATAGTAGCTAGATGGAGTTCCAGCCCAGTCAACCATCCTTTCCTTCTATGCATGTTAATGAGAACTTGAATTCGTTCCTCTGAAAAATACTCTCTCAAAATTGCCTCATGATCAGAAGTCTCTTAATCAAGTGATGTCAAAAATAATATCGACAACATTCGATTAGAACTTACGCCAAACAAAATTTAATTTTAATCACGTACGTTTGAATCAAATCAAAATTTACATTTCGCAACTCTAATACTGATCATCACAATATGATAATCTTCTTCACTTGCCGGTCACAACAATGATGAACATAATTATGGGAAGGATTATCTAGGGGAAAATTTGCTGCTTGGCAGGTTTCATGGTGTTGCCTGTCCAAGAAATAACTTCGAAAAATTATGACAAATTTGCTTTATGGATGAGGTCTTGAATACTTTAAGCGCGTCGGTGCTACGCGAAGATTTCGTGCTCCATGGACATTCCATTGTGAGATCGGAGGAACCACAATGCATGGAATGTACCGCGTCTCTGTGACCTTAGGGAGCTTGTTTTGGCAGATTACTCTCTTCTAGTTATGTGTCCTGGTTTTTCGAGTTCATAGTTAAGTCAGGCTTTTCTTAAGCGCTTCTCGAGAAGCCTGGCCGCATTCGGCGAACTCACATAACCACTTATTTAGAATCCTGTGGAAGCTTCTTTACATCTTACGCAATTCGGCCCGTCAAGGAGAAAAAAGTGTTTCTTAGAAAAGATCCGATACCAAGTGAAATCAGTTAAAAGAACCGTTCGAGTCTCATCAATTTGAAGAACAATCAAGAATGTGAATTTAAAATTAAAAAAATGTAATTAGTGGTCTTACCTGCTCGGATGATTTTTTTTTTTTTTAACAAAACAAATATCATTATCAAGATACTTTTTTTTCCTCCCCAACCCCACCCCCCGCCCCCCCATTAGTCAATACAGCCGGCCCTATAGAGAAGTGAAGCAACTGGCAATTTGCCCTAGCCAACAACTCTTCAAATTCATTTCAGATATGGGTGAAGCAGTGGTTCTTCAGGCAGCATAAACTACCGGCTTAACAGGTGATATGTTTTCCTTTTGCTATGCGGRCAGAATATATTTCATTGTATATATACATCCTGAGCGAAAAAATTCGGCTTTTGCAGCGATTTGGTCAATGATRACCATTCGATGAGCTAATCTTTCAATAACTCTCGGGAAATGAAAGCAGATATTGATGGAGCTTAGACTYTTCACTCAAAAGAAGAATAATCAAAAGGTAAACAAGATCAGGAAGAGGTGATATGTTTCCTTCWGCTATATATTTATRTTGTTGTTAATGAGATATTTGAGAGAGTTCTTCTCGAGATCAACTCTGAATCTATGTCAGATTTGATTTAAGCKCAAAAGCTTTACATGAATACACTGAGTTCTTCTCCAATCTCAGATCTGGGGTTTTCTCTTTCCACTCCTGACTTCYGTGAGTATATTTTATTAGTCATSATCAACACCTTGTTTTCTTTCTTGTGAAGTATATGTATGTATTTCTATGCGTATAACTAGTTTAYAGTTTTATGCAATCTTGGAAATTTTCTCAARCCCTTTTTTATTTATATTAATGTAWGTTGCAATTTTCTTCTTTGAAGTTCTGTCCAATTCCCMTAAATAAAAAAAGAAAAGAGTSAAAATTAATCATATCGTCTAATGTGTCTTTTTTCCTCTAGACTGGCCCTTCCTAACCTAAATTCTGTRGTTCTTTCCTTACTTAACAATAATTATTCTTGAACTGATGCTCGTGGTTATATCATGGTATCAAAGTATGGTATCTAAATGGACTATTTATGAAGTATAATTTCATAGCCTTTTTTATTCACTTCGATRTATAAATTCTCTAGAGTACCAAAATGATCATAGTATGTTTCTTGTGTATCTTACTTTAATCATCAATTAATTTTAAGCTAATTAAGATCATTATTTTACTCTTTCAAACATATGGAAAATTGGGGCTCTAAACTCTTGAAACTTTGGAAGAAATTTTGAGGACAAAAATGTTGTTTCTTAAGAAGTTTGCGGAGCTAACTTCCACATTTTGGGTTAAAAATGAATCTACCATGTTTGGATGCTGCAGCGTTTGTTTAACCATAGCCATTCACTGAGCTAATCTTTCAAGAACTCTTTCAAACATAAAGTTGGAGATTAGGTTCTTCACTCAAAATAAAAACAAACAGAAGGTAGAACAAGATCAGGATGAGATATTTATAATGTTATTAATGTGATATTTGAGAGATGATCTTCTTGATATCGACTCTAAATCTTTGTCATATTTGATTTAGATGCAGAAGTGTTATATGAACCGACATGGTTCTTTTCCAATCTCCGATGTAGTACCTGCAACTTGATCTAGGGAGTTTCTCTTTCCACTCCTGATTTATGTGAGTATTTGCTCATGGACACCCTCTTTTTCTCTAATATAATGTATATGGATTGTATTTATAAAGTAGCATAACCAGTTCACAGTTCTGCCGATATTTATGCAATTTCTAAAATCATACCTAGTCTTTGCTTTGCAATTTAGTTAAATGAGTCTGACATCCTTWTTAGCTTATCTCGAATAGATATTTCCAGGCTAATTGAGTACTGATTGAACTAAATGAATGGTTTTTTTTTACAAAGATAATTGCTATATTTTTCATGCTTGAAAATTGCTACTTTTTGCAAATGAGTACTTTTAAAGTTACACCTTTTGATATCAATTTGGTTACATGAACTAACCTCCTTCTCCCCCCTCCCTTTCCTTCTTTCCTTTTGTAATCTATCTTCAACAGCATAATAATCTGAAAGCYGCTAAAGAAATGGAGTTAGATAAGTCTGCTATTGATGAGTACATTGCTAGGGCCCTGTCTGTCCTAGATTCTGATGATATGGAAATGGCTACTAAAGTATCCCTTTTGGCTTCTGAAAGGCTTAATAGAAATGCTGCCGTGTGGCCAAGTACTGTTTTTGAACAATTTATAGCTGAAACATCATCATGGATGTTAGTATATGCTATGGAGGTCGACATTATTCCACAAGAATGTGGGAGAGCTAAAAGAGATGATCCAACCATTGAAGCTGCATGTCATGCTACATACAGATCTTTTGAGTTAGTTATACAGCAACTTCGTCAACCAAGTGAACATCAACATTTCAGTGCCAAAAAAGCAACCAAATCTCTGCGTAGAAGAATTCTTGCTCATTTTGATTTCTTCTGCAAAAATTCTCTGATAGAAAAGAGCTATTATGCTACTCGTTTGAGAAACTGTATACTGATGGCTGCAGAATTAGCAACGGAATGCATCCGTCAGCAAAAAGATCAAACCCAATTCCCTGAGGGTGAAATATATATTAATGACAGGAGTATTTTTCAGTTTCTGGATCGGTGCCTAACGGGGAATTTATCTCAAGATAGTGGTCTGGATATGCAGTATGCCACTCAATCCCTGGATGATGACTTGGTAGGACTTCATGGTGACTTGACAGAGATTAAAGAACGACTTACAGGACCTCTACCAAGACTTGAGATTATACCTATAGTTGGCATGGGTGGGATGGGTAAGACAACTCTTACAAGAAGAGTTTATGAGGATCATCAGATTATATCTAACTTTCACGTTCGTGCTTGGACTATAGTATCTCAGGAATATAACGAAAGAAACATTTTGGTTGGCTTGTTAAAGTCGATTGCCCCACTTTCTGAGGAAGTACTTGAGGAAGACAAAGAGCAATTAGCTGAACGGCTATATAGAAGATTAAAGGGTTGGAGATACTTCATTGTCATTGATGACATTTGGACTATAGAGGCTTGGAATAAAATAAAATTGTGTTTTCCAGATGACAATAATGGTAGCCGGATTGTATTAACAACTAGAGTCAGTAAAGTGGCATATCATGTTAATCCTGAGAGTCCTCATTTCATGAAGTTTCTTAGCCTTRAAGATAGTTGGGAATTGTTATGTAAACAAGTGTATGGGAAAGATGCTTGCCCCAGTCAGTTGGTGAGTGTAGGAAAGCATATAGCAGAAAAGTGCCAAGGATTACCATTGGCGATTAAGGTGACAGCAGGATATCTTTCAAATATTGGTAAAACGAGAGAATCCTGGGAGGATGTTGCAAAGAGAATGGGTAAGCAAACGGAAGTTATAACCGAGATAGATTCTCTCCTTAAYATTCTCTCAGTGAGTTATAATGACTTGCCTCACCACTTGAAAGCGTGCTTCCTCTCAATGGTGACATTTCCAAAGAACTCTGAGATATCAGCTAGAAAACTAATTAAATTATGGAGTGCTATTGGATTTCTACCTGCAATGTTGCCAAARRGTGTGGAAGATGTAGCTAAGGAAGTGGTAGCAATGAATTACTTGGAGGATCTTACAGATCGAAATTTAATTATGGTGAGAAAGAGGAGATGTGATGGCCAAGTTAAACTATGTGGCGTTCATGATCTATTGTGGGACTTGAGCATGAGAGAACTTCGAAAAGAAGGAAATTTCATTTTTGGTGACAATTCCTTGTGCCATTCCTACTTTAATACTATTGACGGCATGAGGTATGCAATGGGTCTCACCCGTACTATCCTCTATTTTGATCAATCTTTTGAATTAGATTGTCCACTCAGCTCTGCATTTCAACCTCTCAGAGTGCTGGATATTCTTAATCAGTCTTTTGATGATTTCCCGTGTGAAATTTTAGACTTGGTTAATCTAAGGTATCTTGCATTAGCCGCTCGCGGTAACATTCCAGASRCTGTGTCCAAACTTTGTCATCTTGAAACATTAATTAATGATCATGAAATGGCAGGCTCAGTATTACCAAAAGAGATATGGTTCTTAGCATGCCTGAGGCATCTCCACATAGGTAGTTGCTGCTACTTGGCTGAACCAACAAATGCACAATCTGATGGAATTAGCAGTGTCKTAGCTCTTCTAGATCTTCAAACGATTTCAAAACTAAGCATTGCCAGTTGTACCAAGGAAGTCTTCTTAAAGATCCCAAACCTTAAAAAGCTAGGCATTTATGAAACTGGAGATGAGGACATGGGAGATGAGCTCCTGTTTAGCTCCCTTAACAATGTTATCCATTTGCATCAACTAGAAATCTTGAAGTTGTGTTGCATAACGAAGCTTGAGAGACCAAGAAGTATCCCTGATTGGAATAGTTTCTTGACAAACATCAAGCAGTTGACTATAGTTGGTACCAATCTGCTTTGGAGTGAAATGAATGCTTTAGCCATGTTAGAAAATCTTGAGGTACTCAAACTGAAAGAGAATGCTTTCAGTGGGCAACAATGGAACATGGAAGATGAAGAATTCCTTCATTTGAAATATCTTTTGCTCGAATCTTTGGATCTGATATTCTGGAATGCAGAAGCAGATAATTTCCCTGCGCTGAGATGCCTAGTTATCAGAGACTGTCCCGACATTGTCAGTCTACCAATTGCCATGGGGCAAGTATCTACGCTGCAGTTAATTGACTTGGAATCCTGTAACTTGGGGGCTGCTGATTGCGCTAAAGCGATTCAAAGAGAACAAATGGACATGGGGAATAATAAATTTATACTTCGCATTGGCCATATGGCTCCTACGGTAGGACTTCCTCAACTGGAAATTGTTTTTTTCTCCTTCAATATGTAGATCCCTCTAGCTGGTTGTTGAAAAAAGGTATTACKTTGTGTACGTTTATTATCTATTCACTTGAATCTGTTCTGCCTCCCTTTTCTACAGCAACAAGTTGTCGGTTTAGCTGTGGCCTTTGTATATATGAATTTGCAACTGAAGATGCAATGGGCAAAGAAAGGCCCCAAAAGAAGGAAGGGGAAAGGCACTGATAGGTAATTGAATGCTGTTGTATCTTTCTCTTCCTTAACAATCATTTTGAACTCGAAGGAGCAATTTTAACATTTTAAATTCTCTAAAACGTTAAATTCTACAAGATGTCAAGAGACAACTTGTTAAGAATGTTCTTTTCAAGATTTTGCATTGCTGCATATGAAATATATTTACAGTTCAAAGTAAAATTACTCCAATCAGCATTTGTCGAAATTCATCGATGGTTTTCTGGTTTCAGGGAAACAGATGTTCTTCCTCATGATTGTGTGAGCAACTCTTCGCCCTCGCAGCAGTGAATGACGAGTGATGTCAATTGTTYACAGATAACTGATCCAATTTCTTCTTTTAGATCTCGTTGTCCCAGGATTGTACTGCAGACACTGATGTTTCGTACTTCTCTCAAGGAGTTGCAAAAAACTCCAATTACTGGTCTTACATTATATGAATTTGGAATACACAAAAGAAACTCTTTCTTTATTCATTTGTTTGGATATGTCTGTCTCATATTCAAAGACTCCAAATTAATCCTATGACTGCTACGATAAAGATTCTTTTAAGRAGATACCATCTTGTTCATGAACATGTAAAACTAATTCTATTRCTGCTGTTCTCTGGATAATTGCTTCACAGTGATTATGGTAATCAAATCTGAATAAAATTAATGATTTGATTTTAAATAATTGTAAAATCCTCAGTATTTTTTAGGTGCACAAAGGAAAATGTAATATCTGTTAAAGATATTATAAAGTTATTAATTGATTATGATTGCATCCGTGTTAAAGTCTTGTATTGGCAGATGTCGTATTTGGTTGGAATTTGGTTTGATAGTTTTGATAGTCTATAAAATAGGCTTTTTAGCTTGGTACTTTGTAATACATTATGTTATGCGATTGCTAAATAAAATTTCAGTCTCTTTTTTCTATATTGTCTTTTTTATTATTTCATTATATTATTTTAACATAGTATCAGAGCAGGTTTCGGGGAAAGATTAAATTCGATTTTATATCAGTTTAGTTCGATTTTGTTGCTATAAAACAAGTTTGTTTTGTAGAACTGTCTGATGCATACACAAGAAATTACAAAATGATCCAGTTGTGATCAAGTACTAGCTATTACTATGGATTCTGTTTGCCTCATTATTCTATTAAAAGAACAAAAAAGAAGAATATATAAACCTGCAGAACATGGTGATTGAATCATCTATATTTATATTTCCATAAAAATTACAACACCATAAATTTCATCACACTAAAAAGAGAGATGGTAAAAATAGTGAAGTTGCTCAAGAACTAGGGACTTTCAGATAGGATTTCCAATATAAGAACTTCCAAATCATTATTTCCCAAGTCCTCTTGTTCTTTTTGAATTTGTCGTACTGAACTATTGAGTGTAGATCTGCAGTTCTCAACCCGAATCATCTTCGAAGTTGGAATGTTTCCAAATCTAGAAGGGATCTTCTTCAAGTCATCACAAGATTCTACCTCAAGGCGCTCGAGACAAGAGAAGGAATCATCAGATGCATTCAATTGTACAAATAGTATTTCTCTCAACACCAAACACTTAAGTTTCAAGAATTCCTCATCTTCCACATTCCAAATCCCCTTACTAAACCTGCCACTCCCTAGTTTTAGAATTTCAAGATTGGGTAGCTTCGCAATTGATGACATTTCACTCCATTCTAATAAATTAAACCTCTTCAAAGTCAGTTTCTTCAAAGTCGAGGGAAAGTAAATTGTAGCTTTGCAACCCTCAATGGACAATGATTCAAGATTACATAGAAAATCAAGTTTCACAATCTTATAACTTCGCAATTGATGACATTTCACTCCATTCTAATAAATTAAACCTCTTCAAAGTCAGTTTCTTCAAACTCGAGGGAAAGTAAATTGTAGCTTTGCAACCTTCAATGGACAATGATTCAAGATTACATAGAAAATCAAGTTTCACAATCTTATAACTCCTGAACATGTCTATTGATCGAAAATTACATTTTAATTTTCGAACTTTTGGTATTGTCCGGAAGAACATTTCTGCATCCTTGAAAAGAAGGTCTTTTACAGAAAATGTTTGAATATTCTCCAATGGAGCTATATCATAAGTACAAAAATGAGTATGAAGACGCAAATCTCCACATACATGCCTCAACTTTTGCATTTTCCACAGGGCCAAYGGTAGCTCATAATATGTGTCATGATATAAAATGTCATCATCACTACAACAAAGTGTTTCTAGGTTCACGAGACTCATTATTGATGATAGAATAAGTGGACGCGAAAAAGAAGAAACTGATAAGTATCTCAAGAGAATAAGTTGTTCTGCTGGGAAGTTAAGAATGGAAGATAGATAGGTAGACATATTTAAATGCAATACCCGAATAAATTGAAAATTATAGAGGATGGAGTAATCCACATTTCCGAGGTAGAGGATAGAGTGGATAGAAGACGCGGAAGAATGTTTAAGTAAAGATTTTTGACAATAACGAGTTCGAGTGCTTACCCGGTAATTAGCATATGTGGCATCCAGAGACCAATCTTCTTCCTTCCCCCAAATGACTTTGATAAATTTTTCTTCTTCACCCTTTGCTATGCAAAAGTCATGCAAAAGATYATGAAGATTACATGCTTTGATTCCACCAGTAGAACTCCTCTTATTAACAATGACTAGGCTTCTGGCAACAAGATCCATTAAGTACTCTTCAGCCATAACCTCGAAGCTTTTGGTCTCATGCTTTTGTATTAGACCTTCTGAAATCCATAGCTGGGCCAACCTCTTCACTCTAATCTCTTCATCTTCTTGAAATAGTCCAAAATAAAGAAAGCAAGGTTTCAAATATTCTGGTAGATGCTTGTAGCTCAATTCCAGTATGTCCCTGCARCCTTCTTTATGTATCAACAAATTGAGATTTTCTCTAACATGTTTCCACCATTCCAGACTCTCAATTTTTTCCTTCAGGAGACCTGCAATTAGAACAATAACCAGCGGTATCCCTTTGCAGTTTGCTGCTATCTCCCTGCCAATCTCAACTAAATTTGGTAGGCAGCTACCTTGGTCAAATAATTTCTTTTCTAGCAGCTCCCAACTTTTCTCCTCAGAGAGAGGATTTAGTGGAAAAAGACTATAGCCTAATCTAGCTTCTGAAGTCACGTTTTGAATTCGACTCGTTAACATGATTCGGCTGCCATTGTTGTCTTCTGGAAATGACATTTTAAGTGCATTCCATGCACTAACATCCCAAATGTCATCCATTACAATGAGGTATCTGTGCCCCTTTAAACTTTTGTAAACTCTGTGTGCTAAGTCTTCTTCCTCCATGTTAGGAAGATCATCATCAGAAACAGCTATATCACTTAAAATTTGCAGCAGCATCCTTCTGGGGTTAAATTGTTGAGAAACCGTACACCAGGCACATTTGTGGAAATGACGCCGAATTAAAGCATCAGTATAAACTTTCTTGGCCAAGGTAGTCTTACCCAGTCCAGGCATGCCAGTGATGGAGATAATATGAAGCTCGTCTGATCCACTAATAAGCCAATCTTGTATTTTTTCTACCTCATTATTGAAACCCACAAGAACATTCTCAGCTATCAGAATATTAGCTTGTAATGGAAGGAGCGGATCAGGACTTGCTTCAGAATTGAATGCACGGATTTCAGACATGTACTGATCTTGGATCCTCTTCATCTCACCCTTTATAAGCTTAACTTCTTCTATGACATCAGAAAGGTATAAGATATCATGCCAAAGGGTGTTTTTCATGAATATGAAGGACCTAATGGCTCTTTCTGCAATGTATGCCACGTTAATAACTCGTGTCCAAAGATCTCGTATATCTTTGTGCAAATTTTGCAACTCCGGGATAGAAAAGCCTTTCAAATTTGATTGTTTAAGTGACAAAAACTCTTCCCGAAGCATCACGATCTGATGATTTGGGAAATGGAAACAGAACTCTTTCAAATCTTCTAAGAGCGAATCAATAAATCCCAACACATTAATACTGGGAAAATCACAAGATGATGGATCTGGATATAAGTGGCCACGGCGTTCTCTTACCGCTGCTTTGGCTGCAAATGCCTTTTCTAAGAAAGTACGAAGAAGAAAGTTCCTTCCCTCGACAACGCCTTCTCTGGTTTCATCAGAACAGAGTGAGCTAATRAGAGATACAACCTCATCGACCATCGCAGCGGCTATTGAAATAATAGATTCCCATTCAGGAGACTTCTCCGGCGGATTAATGAGAAATGCTATCAAGAATATCAGATCGACAAAAAGCATTTGAATGTCATTCGTCTCGGGATTAACCTGCAAATTGTCCTTGAGATATTCAACAACTTTGATAACAAGTCTACCCGCCGTAAAATGGTCCTTTCCTGAGATCTTCAGTACTGCAAGAATCATCCTCGTGACCTCCGGATTGGATGGACTGATTGTCTTTTGCAGATCAGAAAGAATAACATCCCTTCTCGCTGCCATGTTTTCCTTCTTCYCATATTGGACCCAGTACAGAAGTGMTAGGCATGCTGCTSTGGAAGCCCAAGCTTGAATATGAATCTTGAAAGCATTTAAATCCTCATAACTGTAGCACCAGTTTGATCTGAACTGAGCAAGAACTTCACTGAACAAATCCAAGTTGTTAGTAAGGGATTGGATTTTTACCTTTGCTTCAAGGATCATATCAGTTTTCGACTCGAGAACATTGTGCAGGGAGGCAGAGATAGAAGACATGAATTCTGGGAGCTTATCAATGGAAAAGTCACCGTGGAACGAGCAATCTAGGAACTTGAGACAATCTTCTTCGATCTTTGGCTTACACTGCTGAATCATTTCCAGCAACTCAAAAAGACCCGATTCAGACATTTCATCTCCTGTCAAAGCTTCTTCAAGTGTCGATTTAATCTGATATTTATTGACAAATCCAAAATTCCTGTCCTTGCCAAACCGCGAGATATTCCACTTCTCCAAGCACAAGACATAGATATTCAGGTACTTTAGCTCAAGGATAAGCTGAACATATCCATCATTCAGGCCGGAAGAGAGGAGTGAATTTGCCTTTAGATGATACAGCTATCTCTGGGCATCATCAATAAGATCCTTCATGTCGGAAGGGGATCTTGAAGATAAAAGCAGACACGCCAGGAGATGATCAACAACGTCACAACAACTCATTTTCTCTCCTTTCTCGCTGTCGTAGAGAAAAACTGTATCATTCAGGCAATTAGACGTGTTGCATTGGGTGAGAGCCGGTTGATTCAACCGAGTAAATATAACAAATTCGGAGTTCGCTCTTAGCTAACTAGTCACCAAATCTGTGATACATTTCACAATTAAGAGTGGGTTCTAAAGTACTTTTTTTATTTCAAAATAACAATCGTTTTAAATTAATTTTTTAAATTACTTATCATTTTAGAAAATAAAAAATATACTAAATATTCTTTTCTACCTTGCTCTTACACCTCGTTTGATTGTTAACGATTCTGCACTGAAAAGTAATCTCATTCCTCATAATTTCGCCGTTTGAAGAATTACTTTAGTAGTTGAAAAAGAATCGATTTTCTCAAATTCAGGGAAATAACTAATTTCAATATTTGAAGAATTACTTTTTTATATGGGAAGGAATCAGATTCCTYGAATATAGRAAAATAACTACACAAGCTCATGATAAACAAATACACGCACGAAGGTGGTATTCTGATTACTTTCATTAAGATTTTAAATATAAATTATTTATAAATTGTCATAAAATAAAATTATCAATGTCTAATTCAAGATGAGAGAAGCAGAATGAAAGAAAGAAAAATGAAATATAGACAAATTGATTCTATAACAGGAGATAGTTTAAAGGATTTTTTTGGATTCGATCTGGAGTTGAAATAAACCATCCGGTCCAGAACTCCACTCTGATACCTCCTAAAATGAAATAGGCACGTACGGTCCTAGGTAATGCCTATTTAATGTAGCACCTGGGTTCAGCCTTCTCCTTACCGAGTTCTGGATGACCATAGGGCGGATTGATAGAGCAAYCATATGCCTTTTGAAGAAAAAGGGCCATGGGAGATTGGTAGATTCCAGACCCAGTTTAATAGAATATGTCATCAAAAGTCAATCCACTTGAACCTCTATGGGGTATTTAAGCAGAACCAGCAGGATCATTTCCTACTTGGGTATTTAATCTATAAAAAAATTAAAAATAAAATATTTATTTTCACCTAACAAATTGGGTGATAAAATGAGATATAAATATAAATAAAAAACAAAAAATACTTCAATTACAATCCTATCTAATCATGTCAATCTGACCTCTTGATATGAGTATCAAAGAAAATTAAAACCTAAAATCCAATGTATAGGAAGAGGAYTGATYGCCAAGATCARGAGATTTCATCTTGATTKAGTGCAAATTAATTATTTAAATTTATTCATTTAACAAAAATAAAAGTTATATTTTAGTTTACCCTATCTTGATGATGCAATAAAGAAATAATTAAATATTGCTTTGTCTCGAGTCTCGTTCATTCATATCTTCTTATCGTTCTAAATTAAATTTGAATTGATGCAAGGAAAACAAGATTTTTAAGAAAATTTATTTCGTAGAGGAAATAAAGAAATACAAGAAGGTGGCGAGTTTAGTTTCTGATATTATTAATACAAAAATATAATTTATATATTTAACCTTATTTATATGTCAATATCTTGCTATAAAAAAGATTCATTAGAGTTGGTTTCCTTCCCTTTCATCTTGCAATATGACAAGTTTGTCCTTTAAAAAAAATATTTTAATGGGCTCGAAAATAATTTAGTGACAAAAAATGCCTTTTTTTTCCCGCCTTAAAAATATTTACTTTTAACTTCCAATTATGTCTACATTTACTAAAAGAGAGAYTATAAAGGGCAAAAAAGTAAAACCGATGAAAAGTATATGGAGGAATACTATAAAGTATAAAACGACAGAGAAACTTAGCTGTATTCACTTTGGCTGAGATCTCATATTGCAAAAAAGAATATTCTTTTTAAGCCCAAAAAAAAAAAAGAAAATTAAATTCTTTAGCTGGATCCAATGTCATTATTAGCTTGAAAGAAAAAAATAATATGATTGAGGAAGATGCCAAGTTCATCTTTTGCTTCAATTATAGAACTTTAGTAGGGTTTAGGAGTATCACGACGGAGAACTACACTAGTGCTGAAAAACTGCTTTAGGTTCGACAGCATTCTTATACACCTCAAAACTGACAACCAGTGCTCAGGTGGTAGTCCGTAAGTCAAACTCTTGTCAAAACGTCCTCGTCCTATCCTTCTGTAACCTAAGATCCTCGAGTAGTTACCTCTTCAGTGTGGACGGTGCCTTATGATCCTTCAGTTCTGTAGAAAGAAGCGAGAAACCGATTGCCGACGACTAATAAAACTGTCTTGAGTTGCTAGGTTGGAATTTGCACAATATCCACAACCATGGCCCTGACTGGGGCACTCTCAACGTAGTTGTGTAGCGTTCAAAGGCAAGAGAGTGGCCCTTCGATAAGTGAACGGGTTCGTGGGTCAGCTACAAGTCAGAAAATCCGAGCTCCCATCCACACACTCACACGCTGGACCAACTACACACATATCACACACAACAACTCACGCTCTAAGACGAGAAAAGACTTAAAAAACGTCCTACTACAAAGTCATTTAGACTCTCACAAGGGCAGAAGGACACACACACGTCCCACATACTACCCACACTCACATAATATCTTTAGAGTCGATTTTCTTAGACTGAACTTGAAGAACTT
>MEJB01000863.1:62368-97402 GCA_001752375.1 Rhazya stricta
TATGCAGCACACCTAATGCTTCCAAAGATTATCAAGAAGTCTCACGTGCACAGCTAGCATAAGCCGTGAGACTGATAAGCACACATTGGGACAAAGCACGGTCACATGTTAGACATGATCCACGGGTATGTTAATCTTTCAAAGGAGACTGCACATGGGAGGACAAGCGCCCGCACATATTGATCCCTGGCAGGACGAACGTTCAACTTTACTGAAACAGTTAGCGCCTGCAAAAATTCAAAAATGAGCAATTCCTGCATCGGTGGTAACGGGGTCCGTCCAAAACATATAGGACACGAGAGCACCCAGTCGCCTGCAGGAACAAATTGCAGCTTACCCGGCAGCTAAATACGGAATCAACTGTGTGTCTTGGCAAGGAATAGCCACCTTTGAGAGAACCGGAACTTGGATGTGTCTGATGAAAGTCCACGTGAGACGCACTTAAAGAACAAGTATAAATTAATCTTGGACTTTTTTGAGTTCGCCTGAAATAATTCAGCAGCGCTAACCAAAAGATCGAAGGAAGATTTGGGTCTGACTTTCTAGATTTCTCGTTCAGTGACTTCTCCATTGATGAAGCTCCTAGAATTCAGTCTTCCTATCTCTGCCTCCTTGCAGAATGTTCTCAACTTGAGAATGCTGATGCTGACTCGTGATGCAAAGTCAAAATCCAATATCTTACTGAATCAAGGCTTGGATTTCTTCAAAGAAGTTCTTGAGTTCACATCAAGAACGGTGCAGCCAAGCCACTAGAGGATTTTGATGATTTCAAGATTTCATACCAAGCGTGACTTGCCAGAATAGCCATGCGCAATCGCTTCTATACTGGTCCAAGATTGAAGGTGGAGAGCACCCCCCCCCGTGGCAAGCCGAGAAGGAGTTATTCTTTCTAGATCTGCAACAAGATAATCGTCATCAATCCGGGGGTCACAAGGATGAATCTTGCAGTACTGAAGCCTCAAAGACATTTAGAAAAAAACCACCTTTACGCGAGCCAGACTCGTTATCAAATTTGTTGAATTTCTCAAAGACAATTTGCAGGTTAATCCAGAGGGGGATGGCATTCAAATGCTTTTTGTCGATTTGATATTCTTGATAACATTTTTCATGGATCCAGCGGAGAAGTTTGCTGACGGGAAATTTATTTCAATAGCAGCTTCGCTTGTGGATGAGTTTGCATCTCTCATTAGCCCACTCTGTTCTGATGAAACCACAGAAGGCATTACCGAGGAAAGGAACTATCTTCTTCATACTTTCTTGGAGAAGGCAAACGCAGCCAAGGAAACGGTAAGAGAATTCTGTGCTCACTTATTTCCAGACCCAGCATCTTTTAATTTCCCTAGTCTCAATGTGTTGGGATTTATCGATTCACTCTTAGAAAATTTGAAAGACTTCAGTTTCCACTTCCCAAATCATCAAATCATGATGCTCCGGGAGGAGTTGTTGTCACTTAAAGAATCGAATTTAAAAGACTTCTCTGTCCTGGAGCTGCAAAATAAGCATAAGGACATAAAAGATCTTTGGACACGAATTGTTAATATGGCATACAATGCAGAAAGAGCCGTTAACTCCTTCATATACATCAAAGACAATCTTTGGCATGATATTTTATGTCTTTCTGATGCCATAAGAGAAGCTAAGCTTATCAAGGGTGAGATGAAGAGGATACGAGATCAACATATGTATGATATTCTAGCCCTCAATTCTGGAACAAGTCCCAATCCGCTCATCCCTTTACAAGCTAATATTCCGACAATGGATAAAGTTTTTGTGGGTTTCAACAATGAGATAAGAGAAATACGAAATCAGCTTATGAGTGGATCAGAAAAACTTCATATTATCGCCATTGTTGGTATGCCAGGATTAGGTAAGACTACTTTGGCCAAGAAAATTTATACTGATGCTTCACTTCAGCGTCATTTCCACAAAAGAGCATGGTGTACTGTCTCTCAGCAATTTAATAGGAAAAAGATGCTGCTGCAAATTTTAAGTGATGTAGCTGCTAGTGATCTCTCTAAGGAGGAGGAGGAGGAAGAAGAAGAAGTAGAAGAGAGAATTTGGAGAAGTTTAAAGGGGCACAAATACCTCATCGTCATGGATGACATTTGGGATGTTAGTGCATGGGATACACTAAAAATGTCATTTCCAGAAGATGACATGGGAAGTCGAATCATGATGACAAGTCGAATTCAAAATGTGATTTCAGAGGCTAAATTAGGTCACCGTCTTATTCCTCTAAATCCTCTCCCTAAGGAGAAAGGCTGGGAGCTACTAGAAAAGAAACTATTTGACCAAGGTAGCTGCCCACCAAATTTTGTTGAGATTGGCAGGCAGATAGCAACAAACTGCAAAGGGTTACCATTGGCTATTGTTCTAATTGCAGGTCTCCTGAAGGAAAAAATTGAGAGTTTGGAATGGTGGAAACAAGTTGGAGGAAATCTAGATTTATTGATAGCTAAAGAAGGTTGTAGGGATATATTGGAATTAAGCTACGAGCATCTCYCTGAATATTTGAAACCTTGCTTTCTTTATTTTGGGCTATTTCAAGAAGACCAAGAGATTAGAGTGAAGAGGTTGACCCTGTTATGGATCTCAGAAGGCCTGGTACAAAAGCATGAAGCCAAAAGCTTAGATGTCATGGCTGAGGAATACCTTATGGATCTTGTTGCCAGAAGTCTAGTCATAGTTAATAAGAAGAGCTCCACTGGTAGAATCAAGGCATGCAGTCTTCACGATCTTTTGCATGACTTTTGTATAGCCAAGGGTGAAGAAGAAAAAATTATCAAAGTGATTCGAGGGGGAGAAAATTGTGCTGCCAGATATGCTGATTATTACCGGGTAAGCTTTCAAACTAGTGATTGCTGGGAACCTTCACTTGAATGTGATCCACTTGCTTCCTCTATCCACTCTATCTTCTATACTCAGGATCCATATTCCATATTTGCCAAAGGCCTCGTCGTTTCCTATTTTCGATTTATTCAGGTATTGCAGTCAAATTTGGTTGTTTATGAGTTTCAGACAGAAAAATTTATTCTTTTAAAATACTTATCAATTAACTTCGGTTATCTTATTCCACCATCAATAAAGAGGCTGGAAAATCTAGAAACGCTTAGGAATGATTCCAATGGGTACCCAGCAGATTTACCACTTACCCTGTGGGAAATGCAAAAGTTGAGGAATGTATGTGGAAATTTACGTCTTCCTACTGATTTTTGTGATCATGACATATCTCCATTGGAGAATGTTCAAACATTCAGCCTAGAAATTCCTTTTGAAAATCCAGAAATGTTCTTTCGAACAATACCAAAAGTTCGGAAACTAAAATGTATCYTGTCATTTCATCCTCCTCAGCCTYATAAAATTGTAAGACTTGATTTCCTAAGTCGCSTTGAGTCATTAACTCTGAGGAACGAAACAYCCTGCAGCTCTGCRTTATRCTTTCCCCCGACTTTGAAAAAACTGCAATTGAGGAACTTCCAATCAACATGGAGTGAAATATCACATATTGCCAAGCTACCCAATCTTGAAGTTCTAAAATTGTGTTCTGACTTTGATAAGGGGATATGGAACGTGGGAGACGAAGAATTCTTGAAACTAAAGTGTTTAGTGTTAAGAAATTTAAATCTTGAACAATTGAATGCATCCGATGAATCTTTCCCTTACCTCGAGCGCCTTATGGTAGAACGCTGTGGCAGATTGGATAAGATCCCTACTAGATTTGGAAGCATTTCAACTTTGAAGATGATTTGGGTCAAGGATTGCAGATATACACTTGAAGAATCAGTATGGCAAATTCAAGAAGAACAAGTGGACTTGGGAAATAAAGACTTGGAAGTCTTTATATTTAGAGCTTTCCATCGGATTCGAAGTCATCAAATGTAAGCTCTTTTCTTACATTTATTTTATAAAAATTGGTTAGATGTTTTTAATATTATGTTGTAACTCTATCATAATTATATGCAAACCTTAATTTTATTCAAAATGTTTCTTTGCTTGTAACAATGTTGTCTTACTTTCAAGGGAATTGGAGGAGTTGGAAGAAGAGAACCTCTTGAGCAAATGGATATAGAGTTTATCATATTCCTAACAAGTAAGCAACTTCACTAACTTTGTCATTTCCCTTTTAGTACAAGTGTTTTTCRWATTAATTTTTAATTTTAATTATTATTCAATATTATACACATTTTATAATTATATTAATTACGCGGGGTGGGTTTGAACTTCATCTTTATATTCCACATTATTATATTTTTGTGGTTATATGAAAAGTATAAAAAAAAATTAACTTATTAGAGGTGGAAATTAATATAATTATTATTTAACGGATACAAGATTTCCTTTTAAATCCTCTTATTAGAGGATATCATGTAATTATTATTGTTTTATGATGTTATTAATTTCCTGGAATATTTCCTCATTTAATTGCTAAAGGAAAATCAAAGTAATTTACTTTCTTATCCTTTTTGTTTCGATCATTTAGTTTTAGTATAATTGTTAAATTCCTCCATTCAAAAAAAGAATAAATATGTTTTGCGTTAATTATGCTTCATATCATTTTCTTCTATGATCTCTTTTAATTTGATTCAAATATTTTAAAATGTCATCCTTTTGATCGTATCAAAATTCTTTTTTTTTTTTCTATGGCAAATAAATCCAGTGTAGCATCTAGAAGTGATTAATAATCCTTTCCTCTGATTTTGGAAACATCAGTCTTGGAATAGCTACTACTATCAAGAGACAAGTCATCATAACGACTACCTTAGCACTAAGGCACAAAGAGCCATCCCATGTATGGAGTTTGGTTCACGAACCACTACTTGAAGCAACTTGGGATCATTGTTTGAATAGAGGAAACTTGGTGATTGAACATCTCAACTTTGAGACTGTCATTAGATAACCCTAGTTTTGTTTCTTATTGGCGGAAATGTAGTTAATCTTTGTGGTTAATTTTCTAAGGACTGTGATTTGAAGTTCTTGTAAATTAATGTTGTTCTTTCATGTGCATTGATCATTACAAGGCATTTTTATGTGAATTTGCAAGAAAAGTAGTGTTTACCAGTTMAAAGGGAAATGCAAAATTGAAGCTAGACTTCTATGTATTATGAATCATATCAGGATCATTAGGGATACTTGAAGTAATAACCCTAGCAATCACCCCTTCGTGATAAGACCTTTCCTGGTGTATTTTCCTTCCCCGGTTGCTGCTCCCAGTGTGATATGTCTCAGTGTTCAACCACACGGACATGGTGCCCCCCAGCGTACGTAAAGGTAGAAATTATCATAGATGCTTCCCTTTCGCTGGTGCATATTTTTGTTTTAGTACGAATTGTTAGCAGCAAATTTTGGAGGGCTTCCAAAATGTAAACCAAATCCATGACAAACAACCAAATTTCTCCAAATGAGGACTTAACCTTGCATGACCGACAAACAACCAAAAACCCAACTAGGAGTCTCATGAAATTTTGATAAAAACTAATGTCCCAATTACATATTGCTATCTCTGTTTTGATGATTTGCATATMGSAATAGCATTGTGYAAATCATGAWAGCTTCASCAGTATCAACCACCCTTACATCGAAAGTTCAACTTCAATGGCAGASAAGGAAATGTGTWTTAGTGAACACTACAAGTCAAGTCAAGTCTACTTCAATGGCAGACAAGGAAATGCGTATTAGTGACAACACTACTATGTTCAAGTAAAGTCAAGTTAATTGAACTAAGATCCTCCAGTCTCTTTTACACGCATGTATCTGTACATAGATATGTAGGAAAAAAAACTTCTAAGTCTAATTGAGTCAAGTCGGAGCATATCTATAAAGGACTGCGTTACTATTTCAATTTTAATTAAAAATATTTCCTACTAAAAATCTCATGTAGATATGAAAAATAATATTTAAAGTCTTAAATTTACGAAAAATTATGAAAAATAAATAAATTTCGATTTGATTGTTAAATTAGAATAATCAAAGCAGTCATATTCATCTATAAATTAATAAAGTGAAGTCAAGTCAACCACAAAGACACAAACCACAGATTCTAGCCACTGTCCTTTTTTAGCCTCTTTTACACGCACCCACACACATGTATATATAACAGCGATGGAGGAGGTTTGGTCATTAACCTCAATGCTAAAGTCTGCAATTCCGAATAGCCAATAGCCATCATCAATCATGGAGAGAGATTATTACTATTACTCTGCTATTGCACTTTTACTCCATTGTCTAATGGCTTTCTCAGCCATGTCTGAAACCAACATCACCACTGATCAAATAGCACTTCTTGCCTTCAAAGCCAACATCGATGATCCCAGAAATATCTTAGCAAACAATTGGTCTGCTGCAACCTCTCCTTGTGATTGGATTGGAGTCACTTGTGGTTCCCTTCACAATAGAGTGACTGCACTSAATATATCAAATATGGCCTTGAGTGGTRGCGTCCCTTCCCAGTTAGCAAATCTCTCCTTTCTTGTTTCACTTGACCTGAGTAGCAACGATTTCCAGGGGTCTTTGCCTAAAGATTTTGTTCACTTACGTCGATTGAGATCCATTCGTATGATTTTRAATAAATTTACTGGAGATGTTCCTGAATGGTTAGGATTCTTACCGAATCTTCARATCTTGAATCTCAGAAATAACAGCTTTACAGGTTCTTTACCATCTTCTCTGTCAAATGCTTCAAAACTTGAGGATTTGAATTTATCCTTTAATCAAATTGGAGGGATGATCCCRGAAGAGTTTGGTAATTTTCTTAGGATAAAGACGTTGCTTTTGCAATTTAACAAACTTTCAGGACCAATTCCGTCTGTTATATTCAATATAACCACACTTGAAAAGTTATATCTCGTGGGTAACAGCTTATCTGGGAATCTACCTACTAATATATGCTCTCATCTCTCAAATCTTGTTGCACTTTCTCTATCTCTCAACGAGTTAACTGGTCAAATTCCATCAAGTTTGTCTCAGTGTTCGAGGCTTCAAACCTTATCATTATCGGGCAATAAATTTTTTGGATCCGTACCGAGAGAAATTGGAAAATTAGAGAATCTTCAGTATTTATATCTTGGACGCAACAATTTAACAGGTATGTTAAATGGATCATTGATCCCTTTGTTTATGTTCTTACATGACATGTCTATTCTCGTTCTTCTCTTTTACTCCCTTCATTTCAAAATTATTTTCCACTTAGGATTTTTTTCCCCCCTCCAGAGTAGCTATTCTTTTAAATATATTTTATCCCACATTGCTTATTTTATCTTATTATCTAAKTTTTAGAAAATTGATAAATATTAAACGATGTTAGAATTGTCATTTTATTTAAAATTATATAAGAATTAAGAATTTATAAATACATATAATTTATCCAAATGGGCAGTAATAACTGATCGTCTACAACATGTTGTGGACGAAGTTTCCATGCCGTACCTCCTACCTTTTAGCCGATTCTATCATTAGCGGCTTGTTCCAATTTGAACTAGAATAATAGACAATTGGAAATTTATTGAAAATAATATCTTAAATTTTGGAAAACTTTATATAGATAAGGGCGTTAAATAACATGTCTCTTTTCCTCTAATTAAGGATTTCATGGTCTCACTATCCATGAAGACACTCTCGAATAACCAATTTTATTAATTCTTTATTTATTTAAGTCTTTGATATAGTTATTCTTGTTTATCATTTTTAAACTCCTTAAATTTTGTTATAAATTACTTTAAGAGTTGTTTCTTCCTTTGAAGTCGATATTTTTCTTTTTCAGGAAGGCTTCCAGAAGAGATTGGTAATCTTCATAATTTGATTCAGATAGCAATGGAATCCAACAACATTTCTGGACAAATACCTCTTAGTATCTTTAATATCTCATCAATACAATTTTTGTCTTTTACTGAGAATAAATTRTCKGGCTCGATACCACRGAATGTTGGAAGATTAACTATGCTCGAGGAATTGTATATTAATGTAAACAGAATTACAGGTATGATTTTAGTTAAATTTGGGCAAATCCCCAAATTTTGCAAATCAAAGTTGTACAAAAGTCAAAAGCATCTCATTCTGCCATGAATTCATTTTACTTGCACACAACTTTAGTTTCTTCATGGGGTCTATTTGGAGTAAAAAGTCTAGAGTATATTCACTCATCCAATTTGTTTCAAGTGGTATGCATAGGACATTTCATTAGTCTCCAATTTTGAAAAATATTGTTAAGTAGACATTTAAACAATCCAAACTTAAGATTTCATTTACTAAAGTAGAAGAATTTTCTATTTATTCTTCTAATATGATTTCCAGTATTTTTCATATTATCTGCAGGTGTGCTGCCAGAAGAAATCAGCAACCTTTCACGATTGGTGAATTTGGAACTATCAAGTAATAATATTTCTGGGAAAATACCAATTGGGATCTTCAACATATCATCACTAAGAGAAATAGGTATGAGTACCAATCATCTTTCAGGCAATCTTCCATCAAGTATGTGTTATGGGCTACCAAATCTTCAAGGTCTTCACATTAGTGGAAATAATCTCAGAGGAGTTGATCCTAGCTYCATATCGGATTCTTCTCAACTCCCGGGTATACAAATAAATTCTATATATAGTTGCAAATTTTYRAAATTTTTATATTTGAATTATTTGTTAWCCAATTTTTATAATATTTAACGATTGAATTATTATATCTATGCAGAATTGAGCATCTTTACTTCTCTAACAAGCTGCAAAAGTTTGCGGCAATTAGTAATAGGTTCTAATCCTCTTAATGGTGTTCTCCCAAATACTATTGGACAACTTTCAACTCATCTAGAGCAATTTAGAGCTCCTGCTTGTGGAATAAAGGGCAGCCTTCCAGAAGAAATTGGCAATTTGAGCAATTTAATTGATCTTTATCTAGATGGCAATGAGTTGACTGGGATGATTCCAACAACAGTCCAAGGTTTACAAAATCTTCAACGGATAGGGTTGAGCAATAACCAAATCACAGGATCAATTCCARCTAGCTTTTGTAWGCTACGYACTTTGGGATATCTAAGATTATATGGAAATCAACTTTCAGGTTCCATTCCAGAATGCATGGGAAATGTKACTTCATTGAGGTATCTTTACCTSAAGAAAAATAGATTAAACAGCATACCATCAAGCTTGTGGAAGTTACAATATCTATTGGAGCTCGACCTATCCTCAAATTCCTTCTCTGGATCTCTACCTCCAAACATTGCTAATCTGAGAGTCCTGAGCATTCTAGACTTATCAGGAAATAACTTCTCAGGCGACATTTTGAGTACCATTAGGGAGCTGCAAAATTTGGCTTACCTTAATCTAAAAAATAACAGATTGCAAGGATCAATTCCGGTATCAATAGGTAGCTTGCTCAATTTGCAGACCTTAGATCTCTCTCACAACGATCTATTTGGTTCGATCCCTAAGTCCTTAGAGGCACTTCGTTATCTGACATACTTCAACGTTTCTTTCAATGAGTTGAGCGGTCAAATTCCATCTGATGGTCCTTTCAAAAACTTCACAAGTCAATCTTTCTTATCTAATAAAGCATTGTGTGGCAACCCTGAGTTTGGTGTCCCATTATGTACTGGTACTTCCAATAAAAAATCAAGGAGAAGAAAAGTTACTCGRATTATTCTGTTTACTCTATTGGGAATTGCTGCCTTGGTTCTTCTTGCTTTAGTCTTAGCATTTCTACTGCACAGATTTCGACGGCAAAAGCAAAAGCAAAAYGAKGGTCTAAATCAAGTGAACGAATTTGAAGTGATGCAASCAGTGAGATTTTCATACTATGAACTTCTCCAAGCAACTGAAGGATTTACTGAAGCYAATCTGATTGGTAAAGGAGGTTTTGGATCTGTCTATAAAGCGATTCTTAAAAATGGGGCAATAGTWGCGGTAAAGGTTTTCAATTTGCAGTTGGAAGAAGGCGCATTCAAAAGTTTTGATAGAGAATGTGAAGTTCTACGCAATATTCGTCATAGAAATCTCACAAAAATCATAGGTAGTTGCTCTAACATGGACTTTAAAGCCTTGATACATGAGTATATGCCCAATGGGAGTCTTGAGAAGTGGCTTTATTCAAAAGACCATTTGTTAGATATGCTGAAAAGATTGAACACAATGATAGATATTGCTTCTGCATTGGAGTATCTCCATCACAATGGTTCAGTATCCATAGTTCACTGTGATCTAAAACCAAGTAATGTTTTATTTGACAAAAATATGATTGCCCATGTCAGCGATTTTGGACTAGCAAAACTATTGGGCGATGGAATAAGCCTTTCCCACACCAAGACCCTTGCGACTTTTGGCTATATGGCACCAGGTAATGCTCTCATTTTTCACTTTTAAATTTTATTTTTTATACGAATACTTTTGAGAGAATACAAAAATACAGAACTCTAAGACTACAATTTTTTTAAAAACAAATCTATTGTTGTTTATTTATTCCAGAATATGGAACAGATGGATTGGTATCAACAAGATGCGATGTATATAGTTTTGGTATTTTGCTGATGGAGACCTTTTCTGGAAGAAATCCTAATGATGAAGTGTTTTATGGAGATTTGACCCTAAAACGGTTGGTAACTGATTCACTGTGTGATTCTATCATCCGAGTTGTAGATCCAAATTTGTTAACTCCAACAGATGAATACTTTGGTGAAAAGCTTCAATGTATGAAGTCCATTATGGAATTGGCTTTGTGTTGTTGTGTGGACTATCCTGGAGAAAGGATCAATATGAGAGATGCAGTAGTAGCACTGAAGAATATCAAGCTTCAACTTTCTACATTTTGCACGGACAATGAAACATAATAATCTTTCATGTAGTTTTGATTACACCTAGATCTATCTTGTATGATATTGTTGAATAAAATCTTGTATTTTATAAAGAATAAATTTCACTTTTTTTATTCTATAAAATTTGGATGTTCTGTCTATAAATATTTTTTTGTTTTAAATTTAGCTAGAAAAATATCTTAAAAGAATTTATTCCATTATTATTGCATACAAGTCTATATTAAAAGAAATATTTGTCATTTTATTTTGATGCATATAATCTATATGTAGTAAGATTACTCCTTTAATCATAATGGAATTCACTTCACAAATTACCAAAGTAATGGTAATACCAGAATTTACACCATATGATTGAAATAACGGTCAAAGTTAAGATGCTTTTGAAATTCACTCACTATTTATCACTAAAGTGCTTTTAAYGTACCAAAAATTTGATAAATACATCAATACTTTCATATATGCAATATTTTGTTAAAATTAAAATTAAAATTAACATAAACTTCCAAAGAAGAATATGTTAAGCATTTGGTTTACAGATTTGTACATATACAAAAATATAAATGGACATTTATAATCATTTGAAGATCAGTGCATCCAAAGATGTCAGAAATTTTCATTTTTATTCAGTTTGTTTATATTAAAGTGTGAATTAATTCTCAAGATATACTTTTATTCATTTTGGGGACTGATTTCGTGTATGAGTATAAATCAAATTGAGTTACTGAATGGTTCTAATTTTAAGAAATGGAAGACTGACATTGAATTAAACTTGACATATTGGATTATGACTATATCTTAAAGGAGGATTCCAGAAGAACTCACACCAACTTTTAGCAAAGAATCTAAAGAGAAGTATAAGAGATGGACAAAGCACAACAAGATGGCCCTGATCATGATCAAGTGAAGCATGACTAAGAATGTTAGATGAAGTATTCTTACTGCTAAGACTATAAAGCAGTACTTTGCTTATATTGAAGAGAAGTACAAGATCTCATACAAGGCTGAAACTAACAACGAGATGGAGGTTATCAACATAGCTACCAAAGCTCAATTAGCCAATCCTTTTACTAAAGCCATGCCAGTATCAGGTTTTGTAAAACATGTCAAAGTCATGCATTTAAGAAAATTTGTTGTATATAGAGCAAGACTATCAATGGCTCTATATAGAGATCTATATAAGACAATCACATCATTAAGTAATTGTCTTGCACGTCTACGATTATCTGATTATGAATCAATGTATCTATTCCTTCAAATATTATGTTTGTGTTTGAACTGATGTGCCTCTTTGTTTCTACATATACATAAAAAATTTAGCCTTTTTGGACCAAACTATTATTAATATGGTTTAGGACAGATCTGCATTTAATCCTATATTGATCAAGTGCAACATTTCCTGAAAATTTCCTTGCCAGAATGAAGATAAAGTTCCTGATATATTTACATAGGGCTCTGAAACTTCTAGTACATTATCCTGCTCTTCTAGTAYATTATCCTACTATACTAATTAGAGTTTGACACATATATGTCATAACTGCTAAAGTAAAGGTRGAGAGATGTTAGAAAAGTTAAGGATATATGCTTATCATAATCTGATTCATTGATAGAGGTGTGTATTAGAAGATCCCCAACTCTTACATAGCCCCTCAAAATTGCCGCTTCTCAAAAGCTTTGGATGTTGCTTGGTGTTTTGAAGATTCAGTCCAATTAAGATGATGTTTTATGTTTTTCATGTTATCAAAATAAACATTTTCTTAATAATTTTATCTTCAATGCATAAAACCTGTTTAGCATGCCGACTCAACGATTGAAGATAATTATTGAGTTTAAAAGCCATTTTTTATTATTTAGGATAACTCTTGACTTTAAAATTGTACTATGTTATTTTAAAGAAATAAAATGTCAACTGGCTAGATTCAAAGTCAGTTAACGTTTATGTATGAGCTAATTTAGGAAATTTCACTTCCCTCTCTGTTAGACATTAACCTGATGTGGATTTAGATTTTATATAATTTAATGCTTACAATTTGTCAAAACTTATTTCAAAGTTAACATTTATAACATTGAACATTCTCATAAATCACTAATTGTGAAATAATGTTGCATGTGGACAAGCAGCTAGAGTCGCCATTTGTTTTGTGATTATTAGGAATACTTTTCTATATATATATATATCGATTCCCATCTCTTTAAATTTTAAACTTATAAAATTTATTTCATATAACATTTATAATAAGAAACTTTTTAAATATAATAGGCCATTTTACGTCAAAAATGGAACCTCTACCAACCACGTACTTCAAGATCTTGGTGTTTAGTGAGGTTAACTTGGTACACCGCATGCACTGGTTGAAGTACCACATAAATGCATCCCAAGTTTTTCCTCATTGATAGGTTGCCCTTTGATCCTTGGAATCCTCCTCCCCTTAATGATAAATCCTCTTCCAAATGTGTCTTTTGTACAAGAGTCTTTTGACATATTTCTATTGATAGAAAAGAGAAATGAGTTGTGCTTTGTGCAACTCTTATCCAAATGTTTGATTTGTCTTGCTAAGCCTCAAATATTCTAATTGGAGCAGAACTTATACATTACCCTAAACAGCAAAGAGTAGGCTAAGAAGGAAGCCCACAAGTGAAGGAGGGACTTGTATAGGCTAGATTAGCTATCCTTCATTTTTATATGAAGTCAAAGGAAAAGAATATGATCGAGGAAGATCGATGCCAACTTTGAGAGATTACATTTAGTAATTAATTTTAATATTCTCCACTAATCATAAAATATATGCCAACTTTCTCTTTCTCTTCAACTTCATCAATGCAAAACTGTTACCACTTACAGATTCTTTGTCTTAAACAACATTGAGACACTTCCAAATTTCACCCAATTCTCCCTTGTTCTTGTCCATCGTTTCCTGAAACACTTGTCTCTACAAATTTTCACTAATCAAATAGTGAAAAAGAAGAGAAAATGAGCAGAATTGGCACCATCGTTGATAATGTCCTCAATCTGTTAGCATTTTCAGAGTCGAGATTCACTTCCGATCTGAACGACGCATATATTCAGCTTGCCCGTGAGCTGAAGTGCCTGAAGATCTATGTGTGGTGCTTGGACAAGTGGAATTACTCGCCGTTTGGAAAGGACAGGAACTTTGGATTTGTTGATGAATCTCATATTGAGTCTGCACTTGAAGAAGCTTTAACAAAAGATCAGATGTCTAAATCGGATATTTTTGAGTGGCTGAAAATAATTCAGCAGTGTAAGCCAAAGATTGAAGAAGATTGTCTCAATTTCCTTGATAGCTCGTTCCTGTGCGACTTTTTCATTTATGAGCTCCAGCAATTCATGTCTTCTATCTCAGCTTCCCTGCACAATATTCTCCTCTTGAAAGCTCGTATGATCCTTGATGCAAAGGTGAAAATTCAATCCCTTGCTGATAACTTAAATTTGTTCGAAGAAGTTCTTGGGTTTACATCAAAATGGTGCCGCAGCCATGACGATTTGAAAGATTTCAAGGTTCACATTCAAGCTTGGGCTTGCAGATCAGCATGCATATCACTTCTCTGCTGGGTCCAAGATGTGGGAGAGGAAAAACTGGCAGCGAGAATGGATTTTTTGTTTATGATCTGCAAAAGAGAATCAATCCATCCAATCCAGAGGTCACAAGGATGAATCTTGCAGTATTGACGGCCTCAAAACCATCAGGAAAAGCAGGTCGCACAGCCGGTAGACTTGTTATCAAATTTGTTGAATTTCTCAAAAACAATTTGCAGGTTAATCCAGAGGCGGAAGACGTTCAAATGCTTTTTGTCGATTTGATATTCTTGATAACATTTCTCATGGATCCGGCGAAGAAGTTTGCTGAGGAGAAATTTATTTCAAAAGAAGCTACGCTTGTCAATGAGGTTGCATTTCTCATTAGCTCACTCAGTTCTGATGAATTCAAAGAAGGCATGGCCGAGGAAAGGAACTTTCTTCATAATTTCTTAGAAAAGGCAAGCGCAGCCAAAGCAATGGTAAGAGAACACTGTGCCCACTTATTTCCAGATTCATCGTCTTCTGGTTTTCCCAGCATCAATGTGTTGAGGTTTATTGATTCACTCCTAGAAAATTTAAAAGAGTTTTGCTTCCATTTCCCAAATCTTCAAATTATGATGCTCGGGAAGGAGTTGTTGTCACTTAAAAAAATCAAATTTGGAAGACTTCTTTATCMTGGATCTGCAAAATAAGCCCAAGGACATGTATGATCTTTGGATGCGAATCGTTAACGTGGCTTACAATGCCGAAAGAGCCGTTAGCTCCTTCATATACATCAAAGACACTCTTTGGCATGACATTTTATGTCTTTCTGATGTCATAGAAGAAGTTAAGGTTATCAAGGGTGAGTTGAAGAGGATCCAAGATCAGCATATGTGTAACATCCGTGCCCTAAATTCTGAAACTTCTCCCAGCCCGCTCCTTCCTTTAAAAGCTAATATTCCGACAGTTGACAAAGTTTTTGTGGGCTTCAATGATGAGGTAAAAGAAATACAAAATCGACTAATGAGTGGATCAGCAAAACTTCATATCATCTCCATCGTTGGCATGCCTGGATTAGGTAAGACTACTTTGGCCAAGAAAGTTTATACCCATGCTTCAATTCGGTATCATTTCCATAAACATGCATGGTGTACTGTTTCTCAACAACTTAATAGGAGAAGGATGTTTTCGCAAATTCTAAATGATATTGTTGTTTCTGGTGATGATTTCTCTAAGGAAAAGGAAGAAGACTTGGAACAAATAGTTTGTAGAAGTCTAAGAGGGTACAGATACCTCATTGTCATGGATGACATTTGGGATGTTAGAGCATGAGATGCACTAAGATTGTCATTTCCAGAAGAAGACAATGGAAGCCGAATCATGTTAACAAGTAGAATTCATAATGTGATTTCTAAAGCTAGCTTGGGTTTCAGTCTTTTTCCTTTAAGTCCTTTGTCTGAGGGGAAAAGTTAAGAGCTACTGGAAAAGAAATTATTTGATCAAGGTAGCTGCCCACCAAATTTTGTTGAGATTGGCAGGCAGATAGCAACGAACCGCAAAGGGATACCATTGGCTATTGCTCTTGTTGCAGGTCTCCTACAGGAAAAAATTGAGAGTCTGGGATGGTGGAAACATATTGGAGAAAATCTAAATTTGTTGATACATAAAGAAGGTTGCAAGGACATACTGGAATTGAGCTACAAGCATCTACCAGAATATTTGAAACCTTGTTTTCTATATTTTGGACTATTTCAAGAAGATGAAGAGATTAGAGTAAAGAGTTTGACCCAATTATGGATTTCAGAAGGTCTAATACACAAGCATGAGACCAAAAGTTTAGAGGTTGTGGCTGAAGAATACTTGATGGATCTTGTTGGCAGAAGCCCAGTCATTGTTAATAAGAGGAGTTCTACTAGTGGAATCAAGACTTGTAGTTTTCATGATCTTTTGTATGACTTTTGCATAGCAAAGGGTGAAGAAGAAAGAGTTATCAAAGTGATTCGAGGGGAAGAATATTGGTCCATGGCCTTCAAATATGCTAATTACCGGGTAAGCGTTAGACGCTATGCTTGTTTGAAACCCTTACCTGAATGTCCTCCCCCTGGGTTGCCTATCCATTCACTCCTCTATGCTGGTTTTCCATTTTTTCAGTCTCTCGATTCTCTTGCCTTTTCTTATCTTCGATTTACGCGGGTATTGCATTCATATACATGGTGGGTTAGAAAGTTCCCTATAGAAAATCTTATTCTTTTGAGATACTTATTAATTTCTTCTGAATTTTCATTTATTCCACCATCAATAAAGAGACTCAAGAACTTAGAAACACTTTGTTTGTATGATAATATCTATTCATACAAGGCATGTGAGTTGCCACTTGCCCTGTGGGAAATGCAAAAGTTGAGACATGTACGTGGAAATGTGAGTCTTCCTAGTGATTTTAGTGATCATGACTTATCTACACTGGGGAATGTTCAAACATTTTCAGTAGAAATGTATTATGAGCAGGCTGAATTGTTCTTTCGGACAATACCAAAGGTTCGGAAACTTAAATGTCACTTGTTATCGGATATGTTCGAGCCTGAGCTTACGAAACTCAATTTTCCAATCCAGCTTGAGTCATTATCTCTGAATCAAGGAAGATCTTCTGCGTTCCAGAGACATGCTTTTTACTTTCCCTCGACTCTGAAGAAATTGACTTGGAAGGCTTTTGAATTACGATGGAGTGAAATGTCACCCATTGCAAAGTTACCTAATCTTGAAGTTCTAAAGTTGTATGGTAACTTCAGTGAGAAGATTTGGAATGTGGAAGACGATGAATTCTTGAAACTAAAGTGTTTGATATTAATCGAAATATCCATTCAACAACTCAATGCATCAGAAGATTCTTTCCATTGCCTCGAGCGCTTTGTGGCGGAAAGCTGTTACTTCATGGAGGAGATCCCTTCCAGATTTGAAAGTATTTTAACTCTGAAGATGATTCGAGTCAAGAATTGCAGACCCACACTCGATATTTCCTTGAGAAAAATTAAAGAAGAACAAGCGGACTTGGGAAATAAAGACTCGGAAGTCCTTATATTGGAACCCCTCCCCAGTTAATGAGCAACTTCACTATTGGTTTGAAATGTCCTTTTCTTTCAACATTAATAAATAATTTATACCGTTGTTATAGTCGTTATAATGTGGCAGGAGAAGAAGCAATCTGTTGTTATTCTATCATTTACAGAGGCTAAGCATATATGTAGCAGCAACAAGATGTGCTATTCTGGTTCAGTTAGATTAAGAGCAATCCTCTGCAATGAAGTTTTTAAATGAACAGTCAGAACACTACAATAGTAGATAACAAGCTGGAGAAGAGACCATCCGAGCAATATAGTTTGCAACAGAGACGATACAACTCATGCATTGAGATGAACCAAATTCGTCTATGAAAATACTTCAAAAGTTTGTACAGAAACAACTAATTAATTGCATTAGGATGCCCAGGTGTAAATGCTTTAACTAAGTCTGGCTAATTTAGATGGTTCTGTAATTTATCAGCAGAAATATAACATACAAACCAAAAAAAAAAAAAAGGCAGCACCTGTATGCCAGTATTCAAGATATAATCGTTTGTCTCTTTCCTTTTCTTTTTTATTGTTAAGGTGGGTGGTTGGCTTGCAGCTTTTTGAAATAAATGGATCTAGACAAATTTCCAAATATGTTAGCTCGAAATTGACAAACAAGAAGCAGTAGAAACATTTGAGCCATTAGAGGAACAAAAGCAGAAGGGCATTAATGGCTTAAAGTGCAAACTGAAGGGAAACCAAAGCATAAGTTCTACTGAAAATACATTCTTTTTGTTAGTTCTTATAGATGTAAAATTTAAAAAGTTCATCTAAGAGCTTTTAGCACTGCTCTTACTGCTCCCCCCATACCATTCAGTAGGCCAAAAAGCAAATAGAGAGATGGTAGGAGATGAGGAAGTCCAAGCTATGCAAGGCACAAAAGAAACTAGAAATGAGTCTCTCTCTCTCTCTCTCACACATATATCTTCATAAATTCCTCTAATGCCCCAAGCTCATCGAAAGATGCATAGCAGATCATCATCAACTTCCAAATTTAAGAGTCTTCCCGAAAAGGAATTCAGGCCCATACTGTAAGTACTAGTTCTCTATAACTTGCAGCTTAAAGTTTAAATTATTCTTGAGGATGAAGTTGATCAGTTTTTGAGCACATATAATTTCCTGCATATTTTTCCTTCTATAAGTTGCATTAATCAAGGGCTTGTGTGGTTCATAGGCCAGATTACACAAAAGCAGAAGGGCATCAACGGCTTAAAGTGTAAACTGAAGGGAAACCGATGCATACGTTCTACTGAAAATACATTATTTTCAGTAGTTCTCACAGATGAATTTAAAAAGTTAATCTAAGAACTTTAAGCACTGCTATCACTGTTCTTCCATACCATTCAGTAGGGATGCAGAGATGGTAGGAGATGGATGTCCAAAGCTATGGAAGGCACAAAAGGAACGAGAAATGAGGAAGTAGAAGGGCAGCTAGGGTCCCCCCTCTCTCTCTCACATCCCTTCTAGCATGTTACCAGCACCATGCTCGATGATCCTATCTCTTCATAAAAGAGTCTCCTCAAACTGGAGTTTAGGCTATAGTTCTCGATAACTTGCAGGTTAAAGTTCAAGGGTTTGTGGGGTTCACAGGCCAGATTACACTAGATGAGACACCCTCAGAAGCGGAATCTTTGGACTAGTTATCCTTTGGACGGATAATGCAACCTTGAGTGTCATTTTATGTTTGGTTCATGTTGGGTGATCGACAGGATAATATTGGAATAAATGAAATTTGCCAGCAAAATTTGGCTAGGGCAGACAATTTATTTATAGTCGATCTAAATTAGAGTTCACTGATGGTAGAATTACAAAATAAAAGTTAATCTTAATTATTCCTGTTCATGGAATAAATAATCCCACCCTTCACCGTAGGACTTTTTTATCCCGTGTATGGGGGTAACACATTTAAATGGGATCAGTTATCAAAATAAAAATAAAAAATAAAAAAAAGAGCCAAAGAAAGGAKGACATGTGATTAAGAATCCAAGGGCATATCATCTCACCACATCCCATGCATCAAACAAGCCCTATAACCATTCTTAATGAGGTTTTCTTGGTTTTTTTAGTTTAGGAACCCTAATCCTTTACTCCAATCCTCGAAATGAAATTGAGCTTGTTTAACAATGATTTCTTTTTGAAGCCGGAATTGGAGCACGTTAACAATTGAGTCCAACGAAGTGAAAATATCCAAATATCCAACTCAGCCCAAGCCAGTTGCAGCTCCAAATGCAAATAACATCCACCACAGAAAAGAGAATGTTGATAATGGTTTCAAAAGAGCAGGGAGCTCGAACTGTTGATAATGATTTCAAAAAGATCAAGGTCCTTCACTGACATGGTACATGGCCAAAATCGCAAATATTGCTTCCACAGCTCTGGCTGCTCCAAGTAGATGACCAGTGGCACCATACATGACTGTACAACTAGAACAAATCAGTACTTGTGAGCACTAATGGGCTGCTCACCTAAGCTTAAAAGCAAAAAACTAAATTAGTTGCTCTTAGCTTAGGAGAACAACCCCTAAATAGGAAGRGAATTTCAACKATTTAAGTCGAAACAAGGACATGATAATAGTCCTGAACTGTACAGAATGAAAATAACAAAATCTAAAAGCAATAACCAACAAGCTGGTTGAAGCAAATGCACATTGRGCAGAATATTWTGATTTACGGAGTATAATCCATATGAAATTTCCTAACAAATACGCCTTGCTATCAATTTTGCTATGCACACATAGATTAGTGTCTAAAGCTATAAAAATTGACTTTGTTTCTTTCATGTTATCTTGTGTCAAAGCTATATGACTATTACTCTATGATCATTGATGTAATCCACTTGATCAGAATGAAAACCAGACTGCCATCCATAAATAACGGAATAGATGAAGTCTTCATTGACATCACAATATTAACACAAAATGAAGAATTGTTTCCCAACCACTGCCACCATCCCCAACAACCAAAAACCTATCCCTAGAGAGACAACTAAAAACAAAAGAGAAACCCCAAGGCGGGAAACCTTGCTGGCTCGCACACACTCCAGAAAACTAGAGAAAGAAGACCTGGAATCTTAAATTACAGAGAGAGGGAAAAACAACATGCATGCAGGCTTTACAGCACAATCCAAGCAAGTAGAAATGAACACCAAAGACAGTCCTTTTCTGATGCAGAATGGAATCGAGGAAACTGAACACAACAAATTATTCATTTCGAGTTTTGAAAGTCAAGTATCCACACGAGAGTCCATACCAAGAAGAAGGGGATTCAATTGAGAAATTTCCACATCACCATGTTGGCATTAGTTGTTTCAGCAAATCCTCTTAGATAGGATTAACTAGTGAAACTGCACTGGCTTCCTAATTTTCATAAACCTTTCCTCATACAGTGCCATCTTCAACCTCTCTGTTGGACCTGTGTGATACTGCACTCCAACTTTAACAAATATAAGTGAACGTTCCAACACCTATCAAACTTAAACATTACCTCTTCATCTAAAGTGTGGAAGACTTACCAAAAAGTATGTAATTAAAATTGACAAGGATACCATTTTCTTTTATGAGCAAGAAAGTTTTCCACACACATACAAAATAAAGAAAGAAACAATAAGAACAAAGAAAATAATAAAAAGTAAATAAAACCCCAAGATAACTCAAACATTTTTTCCAAAGTTATTGATTTGCATCAACCCTAGATTCTTGTCCTGAGATGTGAATTAATACTTTCTATGAATGAAATTTCAGTCAAATTGGAGAACTGACAATTGAGATGGTACTGGTGTATAAATTACTAATACGAATAGGTTTTTAACCTGAGATACAAACTTGCATCCACAATGATGCCTATCAATTGCAATTAATTAAATATATAAGCTTCTATCAACTAATCCTAGATGTTTTCATCCTACTTTCAGAGAAGTGCATGTTTTATTTATGACTCACGTACATATCTCTGCTTCTTAGGTAAAGATCTTGAAAACGTTCAAACGAACATGCATGTGACAGAAAAATTCCAAATTAAAAACAATTTGCAACACTGGTCATGCTGCCATGGACATGGATCAGYCAAATAAAATATAAAATGAATAGAAATACAAACTTCTCTCCTGCTCTATAGCAGGTGTCATTACGAAAATGGCACCTTTTCCATCAGCATGTGGTCGAGTAATGTGATTTCCATCCCCTGAAAAATGTAACTACAGTAGTAAAATAGTAGCGTACCAAGTATAAGTCAAGACATGTCAGGGAAAGTGTTAGTGCAAGAATAGCATAAATTAATCCAAATACCGAACCTGCCATCCCATATCCCCGAACTTCTGCATATACTTTAGCTCCACACCTCTGTGCATGTTCCAGCTCCTTAAGAAATTAAAAATGTTAGACAGATACAAAGATAGGATTCCAGCGAGAAATATAGTTACTTAGCAGAAGAGAACAGAATTTAAGAAAGGACCAGATMTCATGCAGGCCGAAAATAAACTGAAATTTCAGACAGAGTGATCAAACATGTCGTTACTTCTCTATMTGGGAACATCATAACGACCAGGTTCAAAGTTCATTACAAGCCTTTATGATTATACAGATGGGAAAAAGCTGCATTCTGAGAATTACTTTGAATTTTTCCACCCACAAAGTCGCATCCTCTCCCTAGTCATGAATCAACTTTTCCAACTTCGAACTGCCAGAATGCAACAGGCTACCTCTTGTATGTCAGTGACTTTCTACATATATCTAACTTGAAATTCATTAGCAGATCTTCGGTAGAGTAAGATTTTAGATTTCGCTAGTCATCAACTAAAGCCAGTAGTTGAATGCACAACATTATAGTTGTTTTACAATGACACAACTAGTTAGAAACTTCAGATGATAATTGGACTCTGCTATACATTTTAACTAGTAATAGTTTTGCATTTTATAAATACAGAAAAAAAGTTGTTTTATGATGACACAACTAGTTAGAAACTTCAGATGATAATTGGACTCTGCTATACATTTTAACTAGTAATAGTTTTGCATTTTATAAATACAGAAAAAAAGGAGCAAAGAAATTTGACTGTGATACTTGAGCATACTGATTAACTCACCTCCAACACCAGCACACCAGAACCTTCACCTATCCAGCATTAGGAAAATGTACACAGCTGTTAGGAAGTTAAAAGGACTCACATACAAATGTTGTAAAGCAACCTGAACACAAGAATATGACTTACACAAATCCATCACGTCCATAATCAAAGAGTCTTGAAGCTTCTTCAGGGACAAATTGTACCTAGTAGTCAATGCCCTTGACCTGCATTTGAGGTATCCGGCATTTAATTCTTTCATTTGTGTGCCTTCCTCTTGATATTTCTTTTCCAGGAAGGTTGAACTTTTATGCCTGAGGCTGGAGATTGAACTCAAATAGTGATTAACTTAATGTTTCACGGGTTTTTATGTGCAAAATTTGTCTGTAATAAATAAAGCTTTATGGTTGAAGAGCAAAGGCAGCCACTGCAGCAGCCTAAATTGAGAGTTTAAGGCCATTGATGATAAAAGAGAAAGAAGAGGAGATGGCAATTTTTTTGGAGATGTGAACACAGGAGTGGAATCATATTCTTCTACTCCAGAACTACATCGATTCATCTATGAAAGTGTTTCCTTGTTAAAAGAATTTCTAGGTTAATTCATCTTAAAGAGAAACTTTTTCCTATAGAACTCTTAGCAAGATCTGTTGGTTTTAGAGCTATGGACATTGTGGTCTTTTCAATTACAATAAAAGAGGGAGGGCAAGAGGCTAAAAGGGGAGTTGAAAATGAGTTTCCTAACTGAAAAATAAAAGACACAGAATGAGCGCCTAGGCGGATAATTAAGGATGGAAGAGTTTCATCCTTTTGCAAGCATAAGAAGTAATTACTTTTCAATCATAACTGCAACTTGCATGTTCTAATTTTCAAGGATGGCTACCAAAGAAAACAATTCGACAGGGTAAAGCTGAAGTTACGGTACATCAAGCTCAAAAAAATTTCAGGACACATCTCCTTATCTCTTGTTTTAAATTCACTTGCCCTCAGTAGACCATTTTATCCACAAGAGTAACTATAAGACTCACATCCAGTTTGGCCTCCCAAAAGGCATTAAGTTCTACTCAACTTCAAATTTTGCCATCAAGGCATACCAGATACCAAGGACAACAACAATCAAAATTTGACTCTACCATGAATTTGCCTTCCACMAACACATGCCTATACTTCTCTAGAGAGAAATGATAACATCATTAGGAACATCTTAGCTTATGACTCTTCATATGTTGTACCTATCGGAAGCCTCGACGGATGAAGATAAGAAAACTGAAATAAAGACTGCAGGCACTTAGTTGGCGAAGGGTTCAAATATTTCTGCTTGATTCAACCAGCATGTAAAACTATCAAACCAATTAACTAAWGGAAATTACCGGCAGAATCCTGCTATTGACAAAGCATCAATGCTGGCTTCTGTACCCCCTGCCACCATAACCTCAGCTCTAATTGAACTTCCTACTAGCGCAACCTATACAATGTGCCCCAGTAGCTCAAGCTGTCAGTGCAGCATGATTTGGGCCCTAGATTCAAAATCAACACTAAAATGCAACTAAATCTTATGTTTCAAAAGTAATGGAAATAAATATTTTAATAAAAAACGTGTGTACTTAGGGAGAGGAATGTCAAAAAGAGAGTTGGGAGCTTTGTTTCTACTAGGATGTGACTACCATTCCTTTTTTCCTTTTCCCACTTCAGTTATGCAATGTATAACTTACAAGGAACCCATACTTCATGTCACATGGCCAGAAGCCATACTGATCAGTATATGGGGGATGAAGAATGGACTCAAATGTCCTTGGCGCTGCATTCAAGAAGAAAATCAATGTAATTAAGGAAGCCACATCAGCTCTGGAGATAGGTTGTTTCTACTCTCTTGCTGAYATCATTTGATAACAAGTAAGTAACAGCAAGAGTGGTAGTATGCAGAAAGATAAATCAACCAACCTTAAATTCAAAAATATGCGCTCATTGTTGACTCTTAAATTCAATTAAGCAAGAACTAGATGCTATAGAACCGGAACATAACCAGCATCTAGCATCTGCAACAACAATTCCTCCAACATAATATATAATTTGCATCTTTCTGGATGCCAACCATCTTCTGCTGAAAAAATGTGGATYTTGTTCTTAACTTCAATCCAACTCTGGCCTGGAACTTTTCTGACACCCTTTTGTTTCATCAAGATCCTTAGTGCAGCAAAGTCTTTCCAACTTCCAGTTGAAGCATAAATGCTTGCAAGTAATACATGAGCTGTAGAATTGCAGGGGTCAATTTGTAATATATTCTGGGCAGCCCTTTTCCCAACCTCAACGTTATTGTGGGTCTTACAAGCAGCCAAAAGGGTTTTCCACATTACAACATCAGGATCAAAATGCATTTGACCGATAAAAGCTTCTGCCTCATTTATACGACCAGCTCTGGCCAGCAAGTCAATGACACACGAGCAATGTTCTCTAGTAGGTTTAATCCCATATTCTGTTTCCATAGTACTAAACAACTTCCAGCCTTCCTCCACCAGTCCTACATGACTACAAGCAGTCAGGACCCCAACAAAGCTGACTCGGTTCGGCTTGATTCCTAAGTTTCTCATTTTCATGAAAAGATCCAGAGCTTCCACACCATTTCCAAACTGTGCATAACCAACAATCAGGGAACTCCATGAAATGGCATCAGGGTTTTTTATGCAGTCAAAGAGCTTGTGGGAACTCCTAAGAGATCCACACTTAACATACGTGTCAATCAATATATTCATAACAGATCCGTCCTGCTCGATCCCAGATTTTAACACCAAGCAATAAAGTTGATCTGTCATTTTCAAAGAGGTGGCTTTTCCRCAAACKCCCAGCATGCTAYGGAAAGTAGCATGATCAGGCTCATTAGGAGACATTAACATCATTTTAAATAATGAGAAAGCCTCTTCAGCCTGATTATGTTGCATACATACATTAAGAATAGCATTCCAAGAAACCCGATCAGCATTCTTACCAATCTCCTTAAACATTCTATGTGCACCACAAATATCTGAACAATTTCCATACATTGAAAGTAATGTATTAGACACAATCACACTTAAATCAAACCCTGCTTTAACAATGTAGGCGTGAACCTGCTCTCCATGGAACAGATAAACAGGAGTGGTGAAAGAAGAAAGCAAAGAACGAATAGTTATGTCATTAGGGCTAAAACCTAAATGCCTCATATTAGAAAATTCTTTTATGGCTTTGTTTGCATCACCACCATATGCAAATCCTGCAATAACTGCATTCCATGCTACCAAATCAGGATCTTTTATTTGAGAGAATGAAACTTCCATGGAATCAAGAAAACTACATTTTGCATACATGTCAGCAAGAGAGCAACCAGCATAGGTATCTCTGCCAAGCCCGAATTTTATACTCATCCCATGTATCTGTCTTCCATATTCTGCCTGGATAATACTTCCACAAGCACTAAAAACACTGCCAAAAATAAATTCATTAGGCTGATAAGTACCCTGATGAAGCATGTCTTTGAAATAGTACAACGCTTCTATTTCATAACCAAGTTTTGAAAACCCTGCAATCATTGAACTCCAGGAAGTCAAATCCTTCGACTGAATATGAGCAAACACATCTTGCGCCTCACAAATTTGACCAAATTTGATGTACATTGCAATCAGGGCATTTTGAGGTATAAGATGAGAACCAAGTTCTGATTTAATGACATGGGCATGTAATTGCCTCCCTAACTTAACTTCATCTAAACCTGAGCCTGCTTTAATTATGTTACCAAATGTATAATGGTCTGGCACAAAACCTTCTCGTTTCATTTGAAAGTAAAGTTTTATTGCTTCAATCTCCTCCCCGTTTTGAGAGTAGCCAGCAATTATTTCAGTCCAAGAAACCACATTTCTCTCTATCATTCTATCAAAGACCTTTCGAGCATCCAGCATTGAACCACATCTTCCATACATGTTAAGGATATGATTCTGAAGGATCATGTTAGTATCATAGATGGATGACAAGATGTGCTCATGAACTTTCTGCCCATAATTTAAAGATCTTAAAGACGAACAAGATTTGATTAGATGAGCATAGGTGCTGGAATGTACATTATAGTTGGTCTTTTTAACTAAGAAGTCAAATGCATCATACGCTTCTTTGAATAACTTTTGCTTGCACAAGGAGCTAATATAATCATTACTAGACTGCTCGTTGCAGAAGTTAGAAATTCCAATTTCTTGCGTGCAATAGTACACACAAGTACAGGTAAATCGCAGTTTGGACTCCAAACGTCTTATCATTGTGAAAAGACTCAGGCAGCCAAAGAAATACATACCATCACTTAAGAGTCTTGAAAGAAAATCCCAATATGCAATACGAATAAATACAGCTATCTTTTCAGGATGCCCCAGCTGTAGCAAGTAAAGAATGAAAAATAGATTACACCACAGAGCTCTGTATACTGCAGTTGTTATAAAACGTGACTACCAACAAAATAAATTAATTGATGTAATCARTATGACTAGATATTGTACTAATAATTGTTTGTTGGATCAAACACACCCAATTTATCTGTTGCTAGAATAGAATAAATAATTAAAGGTAAGGACAAGATTATTTGGCATAGACAGATGTTATACTGGGAAGGGGTAGTAGCAGGTGATATTCCTAAGAATTAAGGGCAGGAAATAGAACAAAATATGAATTTTAAGTTGGAGATAAAGAACCRGTAACAAACATGATTATTCTTTAGGACAGATAGATAAAGAACCGATAAAACAAAATAGGAACTTCATTATTTTCTTCATCAGTGTTTTACTTTTATACATGAGGAAATAAACATCGATCAAATTTAATCCTTCACCCAATAAAAGAAACATGTAATACTTGAACATGAAATTACAAATTCCCAGTTAGAAATTTGCTCGCACTGAAAAAAACTTTTAAAGGTAGACCCGGGGCTGCAAATCGCAAATTGAAAAGTGCCCTAAGCTACATCAGAAGCATCCTTTTGTACCACACCATCATCAATCACAGGAAGGAAATCTGTGAAGATCCAAACAAAATAGTGAAATCTGTGGAAACAGATGGCCATTGGCTGCTTCCAAGATTCACGAAACTGAATGATTGGAGCTAAATATAGAAGTTTTTGTTGCTGACATTGCGGCCACTAAACTGATTCAAAGGATCAAGGTGTTAATTTAGGGAGAGGCAGTGAAATTTGCAAGGAGAGGAAGAGGAGCACAGGGAAAACGGTGTCTGAAATTTGGGGAAAGGGGTGTCTAGAATTTTCAGGAAAGAAGTGCAAAAAGTTGAGAGAAACAAATGAGGGCGCTAGGCATTTTTTCCCGCCTAAAATCATGTGTTAGGAATTTCTATTCATACTTTCAGTAAAACATTTGATAGACTAGTTATCCTTGTACATTTTTTATCTTAAAGATAAAAAATTTAACACTATTTAAAATTGTGTTATCTATCCTAATGCACAATTATACGTTTATCGTGAGGCTTTTTAGAAAAACGTCATACAAAATGTGTTACTAATACGTCACACTTGTACTATATTTTTCTTTTTTTAATCATATCTATGTACAAGAGTTAACTAACTAGTGATGGATAAAGATATAGGTAAGCCGATATTTGATTGAGGAGAATGTGAAGAGAAAATGAAAGTAGTTAGAGTGCCAGGAAATGTGAGGATCAGAAGGAAGAAATGAGACATAAGCAATGTCGATTTAAATGAATATAAACGTCAAATTGATTGTTATTATTCTCTTTTAGTAGACTAATATATGTAGTTATAAAGTTCATCCCTCTTCCTTTCCATTCCTTGATCTCATCCACAATGTTAAGGTCTAAACATTTATACCCGTCTCTTTTCCTCTCCTTCGCTCTTCTTCAATCCAAATATAGTCTCAAAGAAAATGTCTAATAACTGTTATATATATAATGAGATATAGATCTTCCAAGTAGTATAAGTTGTTACTATGTAACTTTCCATGAAAGATCATATACTCGTGAAACAGAAACAATATGGAGATGAAGATATGGATATATGTCTTGGTCAAATACCGCGAAATTGTTGCATTGAATAGAGATCTCAGATGGGCCAACCCATCGGCCCCTAGGCTGGCCCACCACCAACCAACATTTAAGAAGGCTTAGGCAGGCCGGCCCCTTGGGTTGATGGGTTGGGAAAACCCCAATCCAACCCAACCCAAGATGGATCATGGTTTAGGTGGCCAAACACCAAAGATTAAATTCAAAAACAAAAAATAATAAAAAAGAAAAAAATCAAAAAAAAAAGAAAAAAAATCCCTAAGAATTCCTTAAAAAATCCCTAACAAAACATTTAAATGATTGTCATAATAATCCATAATATTCGATACTAATTAATAAAGTCTTTGACAATATCATTCATCACAAAATCCATCACTAAGTAATAAAGTCTATAACAATGTTATTTAAAATTTATCAATAATACTACATTCATTCACTTGAAATCCTTTCCAATCTTCTCCTTTATCTTCTTTAATATCCTTTAAAACATTTGACCCATGATTGGACACAGTTGTTTTAATACTTGGATTATCTTCATTATCTGCATATAAAACTCAATTGTAKTAAARCAAGGTTACAGATTTGGCAACTAAAAGAATATAGATTGCTACTTCAAATTCAATGGCAATATTATTCAAACCTCATGACAAATTACTAAGCTTACAGAGCATAAAATCTCTGTTTGTAACAATTTTGGCTGCATTTGGTAGTAGAACGTAATGGAGATGACAGCTTGTCATCTGAGATTGCAGCCCATATCTCTAAATGGCTTTGATCATCTTCTAGATTTTTGACAAGTATCTTTTGCTCTTGGGTTGGGTGACRGCAAAGAATTTGCTAAGAATTCGTCTTTGCTAATTCCACCAGTATAACAGTTCTTAACAATCTAAAGAAGGTTAATAGAATCTCTAATTTGTTGCTATTTAGGTAGTGGATTTGTTGRTAACTTCATTAGTTCGAAAATAGAAACTAAAATCTTTAATTATCTATTCAAACAAGATCTATTGATTACTAATAKCTTAGATGAAATCTCAAAGAATCCCACAATTCAATTTAAATACATGTATTTACAGTTAATTACTTAATTAAGATTCAAAATCCTTTCTTTAATACTTTTATTCGCGAGGAGCCGGATGAGAAGAAACTCTCATGTCCAGCTCTGTGGTAGAGGTGGAATTCTGAACCAACCATCAACTATAACCCCAAAAGAACCAGATTCCGTAGAGCAATACCTATTGTTCCCTCTTCAAATTCGACCAATTCACCAGCCATTACTTCATCAAGACCATGAATACGAGCAATGACATCGCCTACTTGAAGTACGGTACCAGTATTTACAATCTTTACTTCTCTATTATATTGTTCAATCCGTTCACGAATAATATTACTAATTTCGTCAGCTCGAATGGTTACCATGAGTATTTCTTAATTCTTTTTTGAAAGATAATGCCTGCAGTAAATTTTCATTTTGACTCTCTTTATTTTGGTATCTCACCTTTGATTTTAGTATCTCATCAAAATGAAAATCAAATAAATAAAGTTCTATTAGTGTAGTATAGAAAGTATTTACCCAATATCTAATCTACGAAAGTATAGATTATATCATCCAAGAAATTGAGCGATTCCTTATTCCTTTTTTCTTCGACCTTCGAAATGAAAGTACGGATAGATACTATCAAGGAGGAGATGTTCTAAATCAATCAATGGAGATCATTTTTCAAAACATCACCACAGAGTTGAGTTTTTTGAAACAGCAGAAAGCTATTTCTCATTTAGACCAAAAAAGAGTATGATTCTTAAGAACTCAACGGGCCCTTCCCCCTTGAATGCAAGCACACTAAACCAATCTGAAAAATTAATATCTTTAACTCACATTAACCTAATATCCACTATTGAAAATCTAAACCTATAGAAACTATTCTGAACATGATAACTAGGAACCTCACAGCAAAGAATCAAACAATGGCCTGCATGAAGAACAATCACTAGCTAGTTCGTATATTAGAATAATTTATTATTTTACCAATATTAATATAATATATTTTTTAAAGAYTTGTCTAAACTGTATTAGATAAGGTTTTAGATCTTTTTATTCTTATATAAGTGGTTGCCATTCATGTAGTTGGACAAGAGTCAATATGATCAGAAACCACTGATCTGCAGAATCAAGAAAACTACAAGACCTAAAGGATAACCTTTGACCATTGATTTTAATTTATGATCCATAACATTGTATTAAAACCTGTTTATATATAGATTCTTAATCTGCTCAGTCTTAAAAAAGTGAAAATTTGGTTTCAGGATCTGCCCTGTATTTTCTGCAGTCTTATGAGGAAGAGATATGAATCTRCAATGTTGCTCCACATGTCATTTAGTAGTTCTTGAAGCTAAATGTTTGCCTAACACAAGACGAAACAGGCACTGTTTATTCTACAGATTACCAGCTACCACCAACASCTCCATCCTAATCTCAGTTTTCTTCTGATTAAATAATTTATTCGCGTCATTCACACACTTTGTCAAACGGATGGTGGACCAGCCCAGAACTGCTAATCTGCTATGTGTTTCTTAAAACAAGAAGCCCTTTTAAAATGATTTCTTAAWATAAATCGCAAAACAACAACAACCAGCAGTCAAATCAAAACAAAATAGCAAGAGATGAAGAAAATTGACTTACAGGAAGGAATCAAGTTAAAAAGACAGCAGCAAGAGAGCTGAGAGAGGAAGGGCAGAGAGGCGAGAGATGAGCCAGAGACGGACAGGGACAGGCAGCAACAAGAAAGCGAGAAGGAATGGCAACCGGAGAGCTTAAGGAAGAACGGCTACGGCCGGAGAACTTGAGGGAAGGAAGTGATGTGTGCATGTCCTGATTCTGTTGCCGAATGAAAGTTGGATTTTACTAGAATTTAGGAATTACGTTGCAATTGAATTGAGGAATTTTTGAATTTTTCTTTTTAACAATATGGCGGGCTGGCCTGCGACACAACCCGCCTCAACCCGCGGCCCAATAGGAACTTGTTTTCTCTTTCTGCTCAGTGACTTTTGCCGGAGAGGAGAGTGGTTGGAGGGATGACGGTGTGGCTGTTAATGTCTTGGTCGAGTTTGATAAACTCTATCAAATTGATGGGGAGAGGTTGGAAATTTGATATTGATAATTCACGGTGTAGTTCTATGGGTAGTAGCAGAAAGAAATGAGGGGTTTGTAAAGGTGGATTTTGTAGCTGTGTTGATTTCAAATATGATGCGGGAGACTGGACAATCTTTGAAACAGCCCTCCGACACAGCCAACCTATTCGGGAGACAAGAAAAAACCCTCCTCTTCTTCTGTTGGGACTTTCGGAGAAGACGATGACGATGAAGATGAAGAGTGTTTCTGCTTTTTCTACTCTTGCTTTCAGGCCTTTCCTTTTCTCCGATTGCGCTTCATCTAGAGGTATTTGCTGCTTGTCCTTTCTTTCTTCTGCTCCGGGATTATTGTTACCTGGCGGGCCTTTCAAGAACAGTATTTAGAACTCGGGTTACTAATGGCGTTAATAGATTGAGGACCGTTCTTAATTTATTACCAAGTATGGGTGATGGATGAAGGCCCAGGCCTTGTTTTGTTTCCCATTTTTAATCAGGTTACTTGGCCGTTCTTGTTAAATGTGAAAACCCATGCCTGCTGTATTTCCCTTTGTTCAATGGGGACATGTTCACGGGTCTTAGCGATTTGCCACCATATGGAAATTACCGTGAATAAACTCGTGATTAAATGTTCTTTTTTTGGCTGTGTGGATTTTTGGGGGCTTTTACCTGAAGGTCTTCAAGCGTAGTCTTTTTAGCCGAAAAGTTATCCACCTTAACACACTTTACAAGGGGGCTTATTATGGAGCATTATCAAGTACAAATTTATAGTAGTTTTTTAGCTGCATGCATGTGATTCATCTGCCACACAATGTTTTTAGATGGTTATTAGTAAAAGGGGATCGGTTTTTACTATTCAGTGTTTTGCTTGAAGAAAAACCCAAAAAGAGAGGGACGTCGCGGTTGCATTATTATGAAGGGGCCGCCTTGGTGGTCTTACTGATGGGCTACCACCTGCACCTCAAAGGTAAAGAACTTGTTTAAGTTTTTATTTTCATTCCACTTCTAGATGCCTAAATATAGTAGCAGACGTATAAATATACGAAAATWCCATCTTTTTCTCTGTATCTGGATGCTTCTTAAACTTGTTCATGTGCCAAATAGATATGGAACATGTATTCCTTTAGTTTGGATCTGTTACTAAAATACCTTTCGTTTTTGGCTCTTGCAGTGAATCTACCACAACAGGCACCCTTATGGGGTAAAGGAAGATACATCTAGTCTAAGCTTACTTTAGTTCGGGAGCTCGTTTCCTCTCTTCTGCAGAGTGATATGTTTTGCTAGTTAGAGGGACGATGATCTACCATAGGTTTCTTTTGCAGCTTTTGAAGAATGTTTTATGTTTGACGTGATGATGTAAAATATTGGTTCTGCAGCTTAAGTTTTTGTCTGTTTTTGTAAATGAGGTTACCATGAATACAATGATTAACTGTTTTTGTCTCATGAATCGCGTTCAATTTGGCCATTCTGAGAGGCTTCTTCAAGCTCGGTCTTCTACTGAATGTTACTACTTTCACCACTTTACTCAGAGGACTCTTTAGGGATAGTTACTCGAAACCTCTCTGAAGCCAAAATGGTTACGTATGAGACCATTATTTATGGGCTCTGCAACGTGGGTAGCACCCACATTGCTCTTGAGTTACTTAGAGGAATGGAAAGAGGAAGACGCAAGCCTAATATTTTTGTGTATAAAACTACCATCGACAGTCCCTGCAAGGATCAAAGGATTGATGAAGCTCTTTCTTTGTTATCTGAGATGATCGAAAAGGGAATCCCTCCAAACATTGTCACTTATAATTCTTTGATGTACAGTCATAATATTTTAGACAGATGGGATGGGGTATAAAAGCTCTTACATGAGATGATCCAATTCAAAATTTTCCCAAATACAGCTACATTTGGTATATTGGTTAATCTTCAGTATAAGCAAGGAAAGATTGAAGATAGGAAGCACATAATCCAAGTAATGATTCAAAATGGTGACAAACTTAATGTAATTATATATATCTCATTAATTGATGAATATTATTTGCAGGGCCAAATGGAGAAAGCTAAGAAAGTCTTTGACATCATGGTTGCATCGGACCTAACTCCCAATAAACGTACCTATAATACTTCGATTAATGGATATTGCACGGTAAAAGATATAGATGAGGCCATGCATCTCTTTAAGAGATGCCACTCAAAGGTTTAAGCCCAACTGCAGAAACTTACATACCATTGTGGACCAGTGCATGTAAAATTTTTAATGAAATGCAAGAAGCTGGTTGTAAGCCCTTCCCCTACTCCTATGCCATTTRGCTGGATGRTTTATCAGAAAATGGCSGTATTGAGGAAGCTTTGGAGTTTTTACACCACCTTGGAAAGGAATGATGTAGATGTTAATATTAACATGTACAACATCATTATTAATGGACTATGCAAATCTGGGAATATTGATGCTGCTCGAGGTCACTTCAATAGCCTTGCTGCTAAAGGATTATATCCTACTGTTGTGACATACAATATCTTAATAATGGGATTCTTTATATATGGGTTCCTAAAGGAAGCTAAAGAGTTTTCTTGGATATGGAAGAAAATGGTCGTTCACCAAATAGCATCACATACAATACTCGATGATGCTCAAATWTATCTAAGGGAAATGGTTAACAGAGGTTTTCAGCCAGATGCATGTACTCTCASGAAGTATCCTGCCGTACGTGAGAKGAAACGGATGTTTCTGCCAGGAAGTATGTGAACCAGAGATGGTAAGGCAAAGTTGCTGCTTATGAGTTCATAAAACATGTATTTGTTGGTGATAGAGCAGCCAATGATCATATTAAAATCGACAACCAGTGTCCTGAACAACTTGGAGTTGCGGGTGAGTTCTTCCATAGTTCTGAACATCTCATTGGCAAAAAAAACCCATAAGCCATGTMCTGCTTCTTGGACAACATATTTCCACTCATTCCACAAGCTAGGAAATCCAATAGATCCATCATGGTCAAGGCATCAAAACAGAATCGCATCATTAAACATTCTTTCAGAAAAATTCTCAATCTGCGAAATGACACAAGTTCAATTCCTTRTTTAAAAAAGATGTAACTCCCACCTTAGGAGCCCCACACTTCCAACTCGAACGAATATGTAGAAAGATAAATTATGATGACTCACTTAACCTGTAAAGGCTAGATCTTATCGCCCCGTGCATAAGAAGCCAAGAGTAACTCCCACGCTACCATTTATGGGATTCGATCATTTATATCTAGTTTTAAGTTTTATCCCTTAGAACTAACTGAGCTGTCCATAAAGGCCCGTGAATTCGAATCTTGCCCCTACGAGAAGGTACAGAGAAATAGGAAATTATATAAATTGATTATAAACCTTAATCCATACAAAATCTTTTTTGCGGATGGATGGTTTGT
>MEJB01000863.1:97421-128488 GCA_001752375.1 Rhazya stricta
TTTCCATGGGTGCAGGAAAATCATAGTTTTTTGAGTTTTTTACGGTAAACCACCCCTATTCCTCACAGTCCCCATCAACCATTCAAAATGGAATATATCCTTTTACGGCAATTTGATGATGAACCCCCTAAATTGGTCAAAAGGGGTTGGTAAGATTATGAAAAGGCAACAAAAAAAAAAAAAAAAAAGGGGGAGAAATTTTTTTGTGGGATTTTTTAAGTGGGATTTGATTTTTTTTCATAAAAAAGTGGGTAAGTTTTAATAAAGAAAATATAAATTTGGATGCCCCCCAGCACTATATTAATCACTTACCACACCTTATCAAAATAACTTACATCACCCACCCACCACAAAATTTTCAACCACCTTTTTTGAAGGGAGAAGCCCCATTGATTTCGGAGTAAATTTCAGTCCTTGGAAAATAAATTCTTGCTTAGAATATTGGCTTTTGATAAATTCTTATTTAGATATGTAATTCCTTATGAAAATTGTGAAAAAAGAACACAATCACAAGAAAACCTCAATACAACCTCCTTTATGGGCAATAAATTCTCAATAGATGCCTCCCGGGCATAACCTAATGAAGCAAAGGCGAATGAGTGCTATAGTGACACTCTCGCTTGCAACCGCAGTCAATAGTAAGGGTTTGATCGTTACCTCCGTTATAAGATCGTTTTCTTTGTGGGCATTATCAATGCATGGACAATTCTTCATTTCTGACTTGTTGTGACACATCTCGCGATTTACTTCTTCCACAAAGCTCTAGGATTGTAGAAAGTGAGGTCCTTAGGGTTGAAGTTCAACCTTTAAGAAAACCTCAATAGAATGATCATAATTACAATTACCTTAAACCAAGGATTTCTTACAGCTATCAATTCTATTAACAGCTCACTGATACTTCAGAAGAAGTCATATGCCAAGACAAGAGGGACTGCAAATTTCTTGAAAAGCTCTTTTCATGCACCTTTAGTTTGTCCATCTCCTGTTGGCCATTTCCATCGATGGAATACCTTTTTAACGTCATTGGTTCACATGTTGTGATTGCAACGTTGTAGTTTAGCATCTTTACCGCTCATTTTCCTTTCCCCTTGCTGCCCACCTCGGTAACATATTGAAGTCWGTTCAACCTCATGGACCAGGTGGCTACCACCGTGGTTAGGCTTTTTGCCTTTTTCATGGAAAAGGTAAACCAAGTTTCATGGCAAATTGGCTGCATTGCTCAAAGACAAACAGCTGTTTCTTTCACGTCTACAAGAGATATTCTTTTGCTTTCCCTGATAGAAGATTGGAAAACCCTTTTGAGTTTCGACTCTAAAGATAATACTTCAGAGAGACCTAAGGATGCAAGCATATATGGTTAGTTGCAGAAGGGCTGTTTAACTGTCATAAATAAAAAAAGCAATAAGGAATAAGCTACCCTTCATTTCTTTCTAATACTAATCATGCATGATACCCTTCATTTCTTTCTAATGCTAATCATGCATGAAAAAGAGGTTACAAGTTCAATTGCAAGTCAAGGAACTTGTTCAGACACATGACCAGATTGCAATAACATAGTTAAGCTGAGATATCCCGATGCTATTTACTTCCGGGATGCATACCTACAGATTACACATTGGAGGAACCTCAACCTTCACAGTATCGGCCCTCCGGAAGAGAATGCATATCCGGACCGGGAAGCATCAGTAAGAAGTTAGTAATCAATCCATTTTCAAATGGTAATTTAATACCTAGACAGGGACTGCATGAGGACATCAACAATTACTGATGATCTCATCCAATTGTTCCATCAAAATTTCAATAGTCGGTCTATGAGTAGGAGCCTCATGGGTGCAAAGAAGAGCAAATTTTCCCAGCTTAGCTGCTTCAGATTCTCTGAAGTTCCCCTCAAGATTTGCATCTACAAAGTCTTCATATTTACATAACTCAGCACCTTGTCGATTCAACTGATTGATTTCACATTTTCCAGAGAGGATCTGGAATATTATCATACCAAAGGCATATATGTCACTCTTTTCAGTGAACCGACCTGTGGTTGTATATTCAGGAGCCAAGTATCCCATTGCAGCACTACCTTTGAGTGTTAAGAAGACAATGTCATCTGCCAATAACTTATGCAGACCACAATCTGAAAGCAGTGGATTGTAATGTTGGTCAATGAGCACTTTTTCTGCAGATATATTTCGGTGGACTAGAGCAGGTTTGTTTCTCTTGCTTCCATGCAAATAATGGATACCTGGTAWATCAGGATATCAGATTTTCATATRTGAACGTTAATGATGCAAGGCACAAATTATTACAAAAAATATTGCWCTTGCTAATTTCAGTCAAATCATCTGAGAAACAACTTTGAACTTGTCTACTTAAAAGAGTTCAAAAATTGATTGTAAATAGACTGACCTTTGGCAATGCCTTTGATTATTGAAATTCTGGCAGGCCATTCAAGAACCTTGCCTTTGCCAGCCTTATTATCAAGGTACTGCAATAAATTCCCGTTGGGGACAAAGTCGTAGATGAGAAAACATTCCCCCCTGCCTTTCGAACAGCAAAAGCCTCTCAATCTCAGAATGTTTTCATGCTTTAATGAGGTTAATAATCTTAATCCTCTGAGGAATTCGGCTTCATCAGACTTGCAGCTGATTTTGGAAATGCATTTAATAGCCACAGCAGACCCATCCCTCAGCATTCCTCTGTAGATGACAGAGAAACTACTCTTGCCCAAAAGATTCGTATCTGAGAAGTACTGCGTTGCGGACTCCACTTCATCTAGATTGAACATAAAGCTCTCTAAGACTTCCTGTGAGAAAGCATTTCCTATTTGRCCTCTGGCCAATGGGTCCCAGCCATGGGAATACTCCAGACTGATGAGGGGAGATGCACTTCTTCTGGACACCTCCTTGATTTTGTCAGTACTAAGTCGGCTATCAGATGCATCATAAGCACTTCCAATCTTCTGTTTTCGACGACGATACCATGAAAACGTGAAAAGTCCAGCCACTGCCAAAATACCAACTAGACCAATAACTCCAACAACTACAGCAGTTTGTGGTCTTTTAGATTGATTTGCGCTATTTGGTTTGACATTTGCAGATTCAGGAATAGATTTGGAAGGAAGACGACTTGAACCAGGGCCAAACGGTTCTGGTTTATTTGGGTTTAGACCAAAAGCAGTGCAAATATTCAAGGATTCAAAACCAACACCACACAAGCCTGGGTTATTTGCATACTGAAACCCTTCATTCAGCCTCTTCAAAGCTACATCAAAGTGGAAAGAATCAGAGATTCTGACATAAACTCAGTTAAGAGCAGCATCTCCTTTCATAGAAACAGGTATACAATATATAGATTAGGAAAGGTCCAATTACCTAAAGGGACATTGCCAGATAGATTATTGTTTCTGATATCTAGAACTTCCAATCTAGGGGAGTTGGCTAATTTCAATGGTACTGAACCAAAAAGATGATTGAAGCTCAAATCCAACCTAGTCAAAGTCACCAAGTCCCCTAGACTTGCTGGGATTGCACCAGTCAACTGATTGTACTGCAGAGCAAGTACACTGAGCTTCTTCGAGGATCCAAGCTGATTGGGAATGCTTCCAGTCAACTTATTGTAACAGAGTTGCAGAACTGCAAAAAAAGAAAAAAAAAATACAGTAGGTGCTGTGTCAACTTGTGCAACAAGTTGGTCTGCCAAACTAACAATCTTTTGAACATTAAAACGAATCAATATTTTGTTGGCAAATCCTAAGTTTACTCTAAAATGCCCCAAATTAAGCTCCTTTTCGTTTAGAAGAATAACTTATTTGCTTCTACATCTTGAATTAGCTTATACTATCATGAACTTCATGCTCAACTAATGAAATTCCCAAAAAAAAAAAAAAAAAAAATAGAACGCCTGGTAGATTTTTCAGCCAAAACCCTTTTCCAAACTAAGAACAATAAACATGGACTGAATTTGCAACTTCCGGTGAGCAAAGGTCAAGTTTCTACATGCATTCAACAGGGGACCATATTTTCACTTTAACCGTTTCTGTATCCATTTTTTTCGCAAAAATGGAAGGCCAAAAGGAAGGAGTGACCACAATAGTATCTTTACATCAAAGAATAAGTGGGAATCTTTTTCCAGCAAAATGAAAATTCCTTCATTTTCTCCAATCGTTTCCTACCTCAACTGTCGGATACTAAATGGACACCCACCAAAAGGAAGGGAAAAGGAAAAAATAAAAAGGGAAAACCATCAACAGCACCAACAACAACATAAGAAAGAAAAATGGGGAAATTTTAAGAAAATAGAATATCTATGCTAGTAAGTCCTACAAAATGAGCAACTAACAATCAACAACAGATCTAGTGCCAAGACTTCTCCCTTCTTCAACAAAAACCCACAACCACGTGATAAAGAATGAATCTTTTCAAGAGAGGATCCGAAAGCTAACCTTGAAGACTAGACATCTTCCCAAGCTGAGGAGGTATTGCACCAGAAAGATTATTCACATTGAGGTACAAGTCAGAAAGCTGAGTCAAGTCAGCTATCTCTTTSGGTACAACACCATGAAGCTGATTGAAATGCAAATACAACCCAGATAAACTCTTGAGCTGGCCAATTTCAGGTGGAATTTGGCCAGCCAGCCCTTTACCTTGAAGAGAAATATTGACCACTTGCCCATGTTCGTTGCAGGCAATGCCTTCAAATGAAGCAGTGCATGGGTCAGTGGCAATGGAAGACCAAGAAGAGAGAACACGGCCATCTGGGTCTAATGAGGCTTTGATGGTGAGAAGCAGAGACAGAGATGAGTTAGCTGCTTCAGTGGCGGTGAGCTGAGAAAGAGTCGGTAGAGAGTGAGTGAGAAACAGTAGGGTGAAGAGGGAGAAAAGAGAGAGAAAACCCATGTTTTGGTTGCAGAGAAAGGCCTGGCCTTTTCGGGTTCTTTACCTATGGTGGAATGAAAGCTTTCTCTGTTTTTGGTTCAAAATAGAGGAGCAGACACAGAAAATGAAGGACACAGTCACAAGGTATGGACTGCAAGGTTGTAACTGATGAGTAGTGTGGTTTTGGGTAAGTTATGAGGCCCGAGGGAAYGCAAAATTCGAATCACAGTGACCGGACGTACAAGTAGCTGGTAGCCTCTAGTTATCATGTGAAGCCACATTAACACATTCTTTAAATTACAAGTAATAATATTTTTAATCACTTGATATTCCCATCAAACGAGACTAATAATTAATTTAAAAAAAGAAAAATGAGTTAAAAGTGTAGCAGAAAGAATTACTTCATGAAACCTTAATTACTCAACAATCGGTTGGACCAGATACCCATTATCATGACTCTTTTTGTGGCAAATCAATACCTATAATGACTTCAAAACATTCATGAAGAGCTTTAATCATTCAGTGGGCTGTCAAGACATGACTTGATTTCTGAAACAGTATACAGTTGAAAATGGAATGGAGAAATGGGTAGAAATAGCTGTAAATGCCTTCCCCAGATGAGCAGCAACTCTCAGAAGCTTTTCTAAAATTCAAAGCTGACATTTATTGGTAATCTTCATGATGAATTGAGAATGGTACAGCAGGATTCAACTATTGAATGCACTTTCAAATTTCGGGTAATAATAAATGGTACCCAGCTGATGCCTTGCTTTTATTCATCCTCCCTTTGTCCTTTTCCCTTGTTCCAAAAGCTGGAATTCTTAATAGGAACCTCATACCTCTCTTCGAAGAAGTAAATTATGATGATTTAATTAGTTTAGAAGTTTTAATTCGTATAAAGAATCTTTTTATGTTGAGGAAAAATTTTTATATTATCGCTCGTGAAATTTAATCATTAGTCTCTTATTCTAAACTTCATCCCTTTGAATTAACTGAGTTGGCCATGAGATCCTTTTCTTGATTCTACTTGATCGATTTTTYTAAACTTAAAAATAATTGTTTGTATCTTTTTTTTTTTTTTACTTTAAAAAATCAGCCATTTGCAACTTGGGGGAATAGCTCCTTAGCAATCTAAACAACCCCTGGTGATCAATCATGTTATCTACTAGGATGAGTTTGCAGCCATTTTCATGGTATACCAACAGTGAAAAACAAAGGGCTTTCCAGAGCCCYACTTTCAGGGGAGAATAAAGGGAAGGGAAAAGGTAAGAATGGGAAGATGATGATGGAATTGAGTTCAGAAAGTGTACAATTCCCTGCCCGTTTGAGTACAAAAGGAAGTGAAAAAAAAGGCAAAGTTCAAATGTTCAATTTAGCAGCATTCTCTTTTCCTATATGGCCATCTAATTCTAAACATGTGAAAAGGTTTGGAATCAACTTACTGAAAAGCTACYTAAGCTTTTCTGTGACAATGGACCCTTTCTGTTTTTACATGTAAAACTTAACAATCTAGAACTTTTTACCGGCTAGAAATCGTTATGTAAACATTTTTACTACTTATTACACAATCTCTATCCGTTAGGAAGACGTACGTAACAAAACTATACTAGAAGATTTGATGCCCACACCATATGCGAGGATGAAGCCGGGATAATATTAGCTTTGATACGACAACAGCAAATGACAAAATATTGAGAGGGAGGAGGCGAGATAGTACTTTTGTCGTGAAAATTCTCTATATAAATATTGGAGGAGGATCGTAGCTCCCGTCACCTCCTATTTCCGTCCTTGCCCATATGCCAAGTACTACAACAAAATCAAATGAAAGATGGCGCAAACTAAGAGATAGGAAGAAAATTAATGAAAAAAAAAAAAGCTGCCATATATAATTAGTAGCTACTGATTTCATCTTATGTTTCCCGTGAAGAATGTACACTATCTTTCTGGGATTTGTTTGGTGCATATTTCCAAGTCACACTCTGCTTTGGCACATACAACTTTGTATGTATATGGCTGGAAACCATACTAATAGGTCATCTATCAACACTTTCTTTTGATCATAGTTGCTTGAAAGGGGAACTAGAGATTTCAAGGTAAGAATAAGCTATAAAATATATATTCGAGACTTTTTGAAAAAAAAAAAGGTCGGGGGATAAAGCAATACCTAATATTTATAAATTTTTTAAAATTTTCGTAAGGCAAATAATAAATTTTAAAATTTTTTTGAAGGATTATTTTCGCCCAGGACTTAATTTGGGAAGTCGAGAGTGTAGAGAATATGATAGAAAAGAAAATATAAAATCTGGTTCGTTTGTTGTTTTCAATTCATTTTCTGATTCGAGTTTTAGTTGCATAAYGCCGTTTAAAGGTTAATCTCAATTATATTAATTAAAAATTTAAATTAAAATATTCTCTCCATTTTTTAAAGCGTGTTGATATATTGTCTTTTTTTTTTTTTGGTGAAAACGCATCACGCATCCTCCGTATCGGGAAGAAATTAATAATTTTTTTATTCCTTAAACTTCCACCTTAAAAAGTCGTTGTTTTTTCCATTTTATTCTTTTCAATATGTAATTGATCATTTTTTTAAGATAATAATAAAAATATCATTTTTATAGTAATTTTAAATTAATTATTAGCTCTTTAATCTATACATTTTAATCCAATGGAACACAATTTAAAGAAATGGAGGGAATATATTTAATAATAAGCAAACTTTTTATTCATTTTAATAGTTAATTTCACAAAAATTACAAGTTTAGCAACATTTATAACTATTAATGACAAATTAATGCTTCTCTACTTATTGCTTAGTAGTTACAGTTCCTCATATTAAATCCTCTTATTAAGAATTACCGAGCAACTATTACTAAAAACAAATAAAATTAAGTTACCTTTTAGTTTAATTTTTCAGAATTTATATAAGGCTTATAAATTTTTTCATTAAAAAAATTTAAAAATATATATATGCACATATACCAATATTACAAAAAAATAAAAATAAACATAAATTACCTAATATATTATTCCTTTATCTTCTGTAATTTTTTTAAATTTAAAATCAATTAATTACCATTTTCACTCTCCTTCTCTTTCTTATCTCTAAATAAATTTATAGTCTCATTTAAAGTTTTTCAAACAAATACAAAAATGAATCAAATACTAGTGATGAATACATTCAAACAAGTCATTTTCAAGATATGTAAATAAGGGTAAATTTGGAATTTTCTTTTTTGTAATTGTGGAACCACTCATACTATGGAAAGACATGTCCTCCTTATAATGACTTATATTACGAAACGAATGGAGTATATGTTTTGCATAAATCACATTTGGACAGTATGGTTGTGCACAASTAAGTACATATTTATAACATATAATCAATATCAGTATCTAAAGGCAATTCTTCGAGTTTTTGACCCAATCGATAGCCCTAATTCTTCATCATCAATGCAATATACTTTTACTCCATCACTGCAGGCCTGACTATTCAATTAAAAACCACGAATTCGATCAAAATTGAATCGTGATTAAAGGTTTAAAAATCAACTCGACTAACTTCACTGTTCATAAATATATGATCTTTTAATTCGGTAATGGGCTCATTAGTAAGTCATGATCGATCTTCCGACAATTCAAACACTAAAAAATAATTAGAGAATATTTTTAAATATGAAAAGCTTTTATTTTTTACTATGTGCAAAATTGGTACTTATTTTCGGCCACTTAAGATATTTGTAAATAAATTTTCAAATTTGTAAAAGTTATTAATAATGCCAGTTACAATTTAACTAGTATTTATTATTCAGCTTGTTATTTAATTGTAAGAAATGATATAAATATTTTTAAAATTGTATTAATGCAATGACAATGAAATGGCATAAATATTCCCACACCTATTTTATTAGGTATATCACAATAGGCAAAATTCAAAGAATAATAAGACAATAAATTAGTCTAAAATTCAATTGAGAGGGACTGAATTGCCACAAATCCACAATTTAGTGGGATAATTTGTAAATYACTGATAAAGGTGGTGCTTTGTTGGGAATAACTCATAATTTCAAGAACCATATATTCTCATAATTCACGCCGTCTCAGGGGAAAGAAAGGTAAACGTCAGTTCAGCAGGAAGTGCAGCGAATAGGCTTTGTGGGTGGTGAGGAATACCAGAAGCAGTGGTGCTATGGCCTCGCTAGGAGGTGGAGGGAGGTTGTGGCCGTCGACGACGTCTGTCTCGGCATCGGGGAAGAGAATACAGAGAGAGATGGTGGAGCTGAACGCCGACCCACCTCCTGACTGCTCTGCTGGACCAAAAGGCGACAATCTCTACCACTGGGTTGCTACCCTCATTGGTCCTGATGGTCTCATACTCTACTCTTTCTGCTTCTCATAAATTTTTAGTGATTAACCTTTTACTTGTCTAATGTTTGGTGAAAATGATGTTTTATTTTCCTTCATTGTCACTGTTTTCTTGTATTTCTTTTTTACCACATTCTTCGTTGTTAGTGAAATTGGGTTCTCTCAATGCAATAGATTGCCCGCATTTAGGCGTGTTGCTAATTCCTGCAAGATTGTCAGCTTATTAAGTAGATTCGTGAAGTGATGCCCGACCCAAGGTCTTGAGAAATAACRCTACAGAATATAGAATTTGGATAGATTGAATGCTCAATTCATTAAATTGGATACGCCTCTATACTATCTTGGTTGAAATGCAGCTGATGAAATATAATAAAAAGAAGATAGAATCTGGAAGCAGGTTAATCACTTTGGATGAGAATAAGGCGTATCCAAATGCACTAAACACCGTAGAAGTTTATTTGGCCATCAATGATGTATTGTCTTTGTCCACCTAAGAACTCAGGTTTACTACGGGATTTTAGGGTTTTTGACCATTTTGGACGCGATTTGAGGATCAATGCCGTCAGTAGATGTGTTTTTGAAATGGTGGCATTAATGGACGGAACGCATATAGGGAATGCGATGAGTCAAAAAATAACACATTCCTTGAACGCTTTCGGGCTTTGCATCAATTTTGGGGGAATTTTTGAATGCATTCTCAGAATGCATCCATTTTGAGACAAAAACTTTTGCAAAATATGAACAAGCAGTGCTTGAAGTGATCTAGTTGGAGACGAAGAAGAAGAATGCAGTATGTTCCATATGAGCAATATTAGAAACACCTCATATACAATATCATCCTCATTTTCTGTCTCAAATTAGAAAAGGAGGACAAGAAGAATAGAAGAAGAAGAGGAATAGAATTAACCTGGACAGAGTTACGGCAATGGAGCAGCGTAGACAGGGAGGGTAGTGACGACAGCCGCGAAGAAGATTATTTGTGGTAGGAAGGGAATTTAACATGAGGGGAAGACGGTTTGTAACTTTGGTAATTTTTGGTAACCCAAATGTTAGATTGGTAAAATTTTTAAAGCGCGAACAAAATATGTTGTGTGGTCTCAAAGTTCTATTGTGAGTTCCCAAATAGAGCAGTGGGTGCAAGCAGCAGTGGAGAATGGGAGAATCATGAGACAGAGGCATAGATAGGATGTCTTGTGGTCTTTGTGCAGGAACCAGAACCGCTACAAGATAATGTTGAATGAGAGTTAAAAAAAGGAAAAAAAAAAAAAAAGACACATGAACTATCTGCATTCACAAAAGAAATATTAAAAACTTGCATCTGGAGTTCATCACGCTGATGAGGCCAGGCAATGTCACTGAGAAGCATGCGACTATTGCCAACGCATTCATCTCATGCATACTGGTCGATTCCTTTTTGCTACTGTCTAGCATAATCTCAAAGAGACGGAGTTGACTCTCAAAATCAGTCCAAGAGGGCAAACATCTGAATTTTTAATTACCTCGAGGTTCAGAAGTTAACATACTGTTGATCCTTGGAAAGACTAAAGAATATGATTCTGTTATCTTTGTAGAAGTCATATCATTATTATTGTATTTGAATCATGAAGTTATCTTTATTATGGTGACTGGTAAAATTTATCTTTAAAGTCCTCTGAAATAACAATGGATATTCTTAGCAAAGGAAAGATTCAGAACCGAGGTGTGTGTTCTGCAACAGTTTCTCAACTTCCATGGAATGAAGACTTTTTTTTTTTTCCTTTTCTTTTTTGAAGAGTTTCAAATGATATTGATTTTTCAGTAATGGAATACTAATTTTGGATGTGTGATGACTTGRTGCTGAAGAATTTGAAATAGCCATGATATTGAATTCAAATTTTTTCCCTTTCTTTTTTAGGTACGCCATATCACGGGGGTATATTTTTTCTTGATATTAGATTTCCTAGTGATTATCCATTCAAACCTCCAAAGGTATGTGATCGACATTCTAAATACTCAAAAATATCAACTCCACATATTGTGTGATGCTATCATGAAGCCAAATATTCTACCACGTAAGAAATGATTTTTCAAGAATATGAAGTTCATGTAATCCTTTCTAAAATTAGTAAATAGCTATCACCTTCAGTTCCTTACAAAAGAAGACTCATTTCTGGATACCTWTGTACTGCTCTTTTTTGTATCTTATTTGGTGCGTCCTATTTGTTTTTGGCTGAGTTGTTTCCGACATTTTTGGGCATTCAGTTGTCAAAMAAGAAGCTGGWTCCCTTGAAAACTGTGATATCACTAAAGTTCTGTTTCTCTTGTATATGGAGGCCTTATATAATATTCGATCTTGAAGAGGTTTTGTCCAACTTCTTCCATAACGTTTTACAGTGCCAAATTCATGACAAAAATGTTTATGCTATTAATTTTTACTACAAAGCTCAAAAGATATACATATATATTTCAGATAATTGTTGTGTTCTATTTTGCTACAATCTTCCGTAGGTGAGAGATGTGTTCTTTTTAAATTTGTTGAYATCCAATCAAAATTATGGGCACTAATGATGGGTTGTTCTCTTTTTTCCTCTAACTCTAGTTCTAGCTGCTATTCTTCYTCCTATTAGTTTTCATATGGACTTTTAGGCATGCAGGTTGTTTTCAAGACTCGCGTCTACCACTGCAATGTTGATTCTGCTGGTAACGTTAGTTTAGATATTCTGAAAGATAGCTGGAGCCCAGCTCTAACGATTTCAAAAGTCCTTATGGCACTAAGATCCATATTCACCAAGCCTGATACACGTAAGTAAATCCATCGTCTGGATACATGACAGATCCTTCTTAAATAATGGGGTTTCCGGGGACATGTTTTACTCAAAAGGTGACACATTATGARTCAGAGGGCATAGGCAGCTTTGAAACTTGTTTCTCATTTGGATTTTCAGTTGGAGTTTTATGAAAAGCAGTAGTTTATGGCTATGTCTAATATGATTGTATTTAAAGGGTGTGTTTCTGACGGTTAAACATATCCTATTTATCGATTTCTTTTTGCAGATAAGCCTCTGGTTCCGGGTATCGCCCACTTATACTTGACAGACAAAGCRAAACACGACGAGCTAGCTGAAGAGTGGACAATGCGGTTTGCAAGGTGAAATGGGAACAGGACGATCAAAAAGATCTTATAAGCCTTGAAGGAGTATATAAAAGCATGGAACAGTGGTTTCTCTTGCTAGTAACGTTTCTTTACTGAAGTCGATGGTCTGTCTTAGGCTAATAGCTAGAGTCGAGCATGATGTAATCTAGTCAGTGGAGAAAAATGGAAAACAGATTGACTGGAGTCATGTCCTCTAAATGTTGTGTTGTTTTTAATTTGTAATGATAAGTCTGGAATTAGCTAATGAAAAGAGTTTAATAGAGGGGTCATGTGATTTACAGAAATTACACCAATAATGAATGGCAGGTACTTATTTCAAAGAAGAAGTACTCAGAAAGAAAATCTACACTTAAAAACCACGAAGAAACTCCCAACATATTGGCCGGGGGTTTGAGCTCTCGTCACTCAACGGTTCAAACAAAATCTTAAGCAAGAGTTAATTCCACTTCGTTGTTGATAATCTTTAGTTCATCTTACTGTTTAGGCTAGTATCTTAGGATTGAGTATCTAACTCATAATTTTTGAAATTAGGATTCAATTCTTGATATTACTCTATGTATCAGTATTCTTTAAATTACAAAAGCTTTTTTATACTTTTTTCGTTTCATAATATATAAGCTTTATACGGGGCTATGACAGGTTTATGAGAGTTRGGTTCAGTTTACCAAGTAAAAGTTCTCGTGATCTTATGTTACTTTTTTATTCTCTTTTATTTTTCTCTGATGGGTCTTAAATTGTATAAATTTAGGCTCTTGAGCCTCATCGAAGTTCGTACTATGACGAGTGACAAAGAAATATTATTTGAAGAGATTGTGGCTTCCCCATTTTGGGAGTTGGGTTGGAATCAGTGGTGGAGTTAAWTTTTTTTTTTTTTTTAGTGTTGGCGATAATTTTTTAGAAAAAATAGCACAAAATTAATTCAATAATAAAGTTGATTAATTATTACTAGCTAAAGCATTCAACAATACCATATMCAAAAAACAAATTTTGAATCATTTAAAAATTAGGAGATGAAACAAGGTTGAGATGTAAATCAATGAGATAACATTTTAATTCGAAATTATTATTTAAATGATTATTTTTATCATTATCTTGCAGAATGAAAGAATTAATTGCATAGGAAAAAAGATAAAATTGAAAGAAACTATATTGACTTTGTAAGTTGAATAGCAAGAATTTAAATTAAATAATGATAAATTATAAAAATAATTAAATGTATATGTATTACATCCCCAATAACAAAGGAGGGGGGCAAAAAAAAAAAAAGGGAAATCCTATACCTAGATGGAGGGAATAGAATTGTTTTTTTTTAAAAAAAATTGCCTGTTCAAGGGAAAGATAGAAAAAATTAAAAAAAGGAAAAAAGAGTAAATTCCCTTTTTTATTTCTAACCTACAGACTAAGCCTTCCCCGGCTTAGTGCGGTCTCTCTGTCTCTGCTTCCTCTCTCGCTGCTGGCGCCGCTTTCTCTCCAGTACTTCTCAGGTTTCTAATTCTTTCTCCTTTTCATCTATATCTTGTATTGTTTGTACCAAATCTATCCACTCTGAACGTTTAATTTTGGGTTTTCTCTTATCTTTAGGGTTCGAAATCTTACATTAATTAAACAATCGTCTTGTTAGATGAGTTTCTTTTATTTTTCCTCTTAAATTTGGATATGCCTTTTAAGGAAAATTTGTGCTGTTTGTGTTTGTTGGTGTGTGAGTTTTTTGTACCCTGTTCATGATTCGYGTGTTGTTAATTTTGGGGATCTCTTTCTAAGTTGGTAATTAGTATGGCGCTTGAAAAGTGTTCTAGTTAAATTCACTGCTTATCATAGTTCTGATTTTTGTAATTTGGGTATTTGAAATAGGAGGTTTTTTGTTTCTGAAATATCTGCTTGTCGTGGAGGATGAACAAAGTGYTGGGTAGAATCGCWCCACGTATTGTGCATCTTCAAGAGACTGTCTTTCTATAAAGTATTTTTCCACATTTTTTCTGGGGCATGGAAATCTCTTTCCTCTGTTTTGTGGGTCTTATAAACGAAAGARAAGCAAAGAAAGGGAGGAGAAGGAGAAAAAAGCTTTTAACTTTTATACGCATTCATCCACTTTTTCTTTTAGATGAATGTGTTAGTGGGTGTGATGACTGTAGAGTTGAAGAACTATTCTGTTAAGGTTCTATTTCCTCTTCGTTTTCATTTCTCAAGTGGAATAATTTAGTTTTCTAGAGAAGAAGGAAAGAAAATATGAGGTTCTGCTTTTCCTTTTTATCTCTTGGATTCCCAACTGACTATCTTATACTTACGATTCCTTCACTTTTATATAAGAGAATGATGTGAGGGTGATTGTTTTAATGACTGCCAATTTGATGGCAATTTGTCATGAATTAGTTCTAGCTGATCATTCTCACCATCTTGCCTATAAACCTCTTTATTTTGATCATGCAGTATATCTTAAATAGTTTTTTTCTGTACACATCCCACCCAAACACCTGTAATGTATACAGCTTTGAACCTTAAGACCTAATAAATCAAGTTCACTCCTTTTGTTGGGGTAAAGGTTTATCTTGGGATGGTTGTTCTTGCCACATTGAAATGGCAAGGGGTGTCAACTGAGYGTAGCGTTTTCTGGGCTTTCAGTCACTATCTTTTTCCGAAAGTAATTCTTAATGCTGTCTTATTCTTAACTTGAACTAAAATGYGGTTTTGTGTGGAAGTATTTCATTAAGCAAAGAGSATGGGTTCATGAGGATGAGATGATGACAATTTAAATTACATTGTGATAGCCGATGTGATGGCATCTTATCATGTATTAGCTCTAGCTGATCATTCTCTTCTTGTCCACTCTARCACTAGTTTTCGACCTTAATTAAGAATTTTTTTTCAGGTTTCTGTAGTCATGGGTTAGTATATATTTTTTGTATAGTAACCAAATCAGTAGACTCCTGACAGCTTATTTTTTAACTTTACGCATTTTACACTTAGTTTTGTCCTTTGGTCTTCATATATCATATGTTTGTTGATGATATGTGTCTTATTGATTTAACCTTGAGTAATGATATTATTTGCCAGAAATGTTGAGATCGCAATAACTCCCGAAAAGTAAATTCGAATAGAATAACTTTCCTGTAAATTAATGCCAGAAGTTTTTTTGTTGAAACAGTGGCTGTTTACAAATTAAAAAATTTGAGGTTAGGATAATGGCCATTTTTGTGGGTTTGGGAGTCTCTATTGGTTTACACATGATTTAGGATTTAGGGCTTAGGATAATGGCCATTTTTGTGGAAAAGCCCATTGAATTGTATTGTCAAGTTATAACCTTTTCTGTATGTATTCTCTTCTACCTTCTTATTGCAGSATCAGGTGCCTTGACAAGAAGGCACAATGAGGTTGGAGAAGTGTTGGTTCTGTTCCTCTACCATATATCCGGGACATGGTATACAGTTTGTGAGAAATGATGCAAAGGTAACTTTCCCTTTATTTTCCACTATCAAGTTAAGAGCTTATGGTTGTTGGTATAACCGTATAACATAGTTTCCGTTCCTGATCAAAGTATATTTGTCAATGCTAGTATGACGTGAGCTCAAATATTATTTTAAATTGGAAAAAGAGCGCACATATCTTTAATCAGGTTTGGTAACTTTGGTCCAGACAGACGTTACACCTGTCTATTGTCTGCATTGACTTAGAAAACCAAACTCTTTACAATCAGCTAAAGTCCATAGATCTGGTAAAATTGTTTATCTTACTTATTTGGTTATCATGAAATCTTATTCTGYCAATAATCTGCCAGTAAAACTTGAATATCTGATTATCTAGAATTTTCTAACGCATGTTTTCAACTGAAAATTGGGTTCATTCCTAAAGAACTTAATACAATTTAGATATCCTAAGAATTTTCAAGGGTCTAAGAAAGTAGCTTGCTCCTATTTCCCAAGATATTTCCTTCTTAATGTTTGCTGCCTCTGTCTTTCCATACATTGCATCAAACACTACTTACCATCCTTCTGGTCATCCATTTTCAGATCTTTAGGTTCTGTAGATCAAAATGTCACAAGAACTTCAAGATGAAGAGGAATCCACGCAAAGTCAAATGGACCAAAGCTTACAGGCGTTTGCATGGCAAGGACATGACACAGGTGAACAAAATTATGTTCCTAGTCCCAATCCTCAGCTCTCTTRTTTTTCACTCTYCCTTTTAAAGCTATAATCACTGATGTCCTTTTCATGTGTATTCTTTTCTTACTAATGCTTGAAACAACTTGTAGGATTCAACATTTGAGTTTGAGAGAAAACGAAACAGGCCAGAGAGATATGACAGGAATGTGACAGAGAACACTCTCAAAGCCATTAAGAAGATTACTAAAGTTAGAGCTGATAGGCAGGACAAACACATTGCTAATAGGTCTGTCTCTATTACCTGTACCTGTGGTTCTTCTGCATATGTTCTTTTAACCATCTCTTTATTGACCATRCCGGTGATAAAATGAACAGAATGAAGGGAAAGAAAGAGCAGGAGCGCAAAGAGGCAAGAAAGGAGCTGGATCAGAGTATCCATCTCATCAAAGCACCATCTGCTCTCCAACAAGAGCCATCTCTCACATTGCCAAAAGCCAAAGTCAAGGTTTCTCAACRGCAAACAGAAGACAATCGTATGGAGGAGTAACTTTATGGCATCTTCCTTTCCAAGCAATATATATTCTTGTCAAGCCAAATGGTTCAGTGAGCAACCTCATCTTCTGCGAAGATGTTCAAGCAGCTCAAGTTGGACTTATTGTGAGGCAGTTACAATTTTGGTCAGGATTCCAGTCTTTGTTGATGAACCCAGATGATTTATGAATTGAAAATTTCTATGTTGTTATAYTACTTGTTTAGGCTCACTTCTAAGTTTGACATCTGATTCTTGCTTGGTACAATGTTGTAGTCATTTTTAGTGCATGCATAATTTGTCATGTGGTATGATCTAAACTTGAAATTTATTACCCAAGCTGTTTTAGCTTCATCCATAAGGTCAGTTGGGTTTCATTTCTGATCCATAATGATAATTGATAGGGTAGATGGAGATCGGTTCCTTTTATTGCGAAAGTTTTGGCTCGGATTGGTGTCCTAAATATGAAAAAGTACAAGTATGAACGGATGAGTCATTGAATCAGCCTTCCCTTCAACAAATGCCTTGGCTCCTGWTATTGCTTAATGTTCAACCGTGGAGACTAAATAGGGTCTCCCAGGACACAGAGATGTAGATCCTGACAACTATGTGATGAACCCAAAAGGAAAGAAATTTGAGTTGTCAATTCGGATCACAAAAAAATGATAAATCTCACGCTCTAGTACATTGACATCTAATAGGTACAATTTCTATTTCTTGAATGCTACAATGTCTTGAACGCTACAAGGTCTTGAACGCCCTTTGAGCCTTTGAAGCTCGAGAGGTCCCAATGCTGGAGCTGGAAACARATTCCCAGTACTTGAATTTGAACTGTSACCAACAGTGATATGACAAAAGTGTGAGCTCCAATGCAGGGCAACTACGAGAARTGGGGAAGCAAAAGAAGATAAAACCTCTACTTCATTTATTCATTCTTATTTCTTTTAAACTTTTTTCCGTTAGTAATGGATATAGTAGATTCAGGCTTCTCACCTTCCAGTAAATTGACAATATCCGTAACCTGCAATACACCACACCATAGAAATTAGACCTAATTTGAACTTGCAAACTGAGTAAATCGATTGAGTATTTGCATGCATGTCCGGAACATTCACGGGCTAAATTCTAAATGCTGCAAGATTCGGATCCAATTTTGGAGGCACACTTTTACAATCTATTCTTGGTTATTTGATTTCCAACAACTTCACAGAAGTAATAGCCCAGTAGAAAATGTTAGGACACTACAATTGTCTTCACTTCACCAGTTCTCCTTTCAAAGTTCAAATTATAGTTAATAATCCTTGAGCAATCTTGTATGACAGCTTAATTCATCTATCTTCTTATCAAATTTACCATTGGAAGCCTATAAAAAATTGTCTTTTCCACCATTAACCACCGTATAGTTAAGATACTCTACACAAAACGATGAAGAAGGAAGTTCAAAAGATATTACCAGTTCTCCATCTTTAATCCAAAAACAGCTATTAGAAAGAGATTAAGAAAGATGGCATTATGTGACTTCCAGAGGAAAGCACTATAGAAGACAAGCATATACTGAGAAAAGGCTTAAAAACTTACTAGGATCACGAGTTGTTGTAGTTGCTCTGCCATCAAAGTCACAGGTTCCACCCAAGCTGTGCATTCTCTGATAATAATCATTATAAGCATAAGAAGCATGATTTTGTAAAGTATCAGGAAAATAACAAGGCTGCGCTTGCTGAATAAGCCTGGCCTTTTCCACAAGCCCAATTGATTCCATTTTGAAGTTTCTTTGTGTCAGCATCTTGTTTTGCAATGCAAGAAACAGCTGAAGAATTCATATCCCCACTATCTGAAGCACCTAAATTAATGGGATAGACACTGGAACAATCCGTAAAAGAGATATACCAATTCCTCTCTGATACAGGACCTGCTTCTTGTCCTCATTGAACAACTCATGGATGTATGTATTCATTGGAATCTCAGGCTAACTCGAGGAGCTGAATCATTTGAAACACACTGGATTAAGTTATTATTAAAAGTTTCAGCATTTTTTATAGTGGCATCTGGTTCATTGGCACCTAAAAAACCATGGCCACCTAGTCTCTATCACAACAATCGGGATCGCTTATAGTGGCATCTGGTTCATTGGCACCTAAAAAACCATGGCCACCTAGTCTCTATCACAACAATCGGGATCGCTTAAAAATTGAATGCTGAAATAGAGTTATAGATAGCATGTACCGTAGCATCAAACCTGCCGTTATACTGAAAAAGGGTGTTTGGATCAACAATTTCTTTGACTGAGGAGAGACGCTTGAAAAGAGCATAATCAATTGGAAAGATTCCATTTCTATTRATGTTGCTGTAGTAAGGATAAGAATTTAACATGTAATAGGAATTGGTGTTTTTCAGAAACTGAAGAATACGAAAAATTGTGGAGTTCCACCTAGAATTGAAGCCTGCAGTGGAAGGAGGGAAAGGCTTAGGGATCACATCCATTGACTGGGGATCAAAACTTTAACTTGATAATTCAAGTTTGAAGCAACTAGGGCTTTATGCAGATAATTCATGGCAGGAACCAGTACAGGTGCAGCATTTGGAATTGAAGTTAGAACTTCACTGCCTACAGCAATAGCTGTAATATCGGTCGAGGGCACATAAAGCTGCAACAATTTTATTGATCCAGGCTGCTGCTACAGATGGAGATACACCAATCCTTGATATCTCCTCATTCGTGACACTGTCCATGACTTCTATYGCAGTGTCAGCGAGAGCAGTTAGCATGTGAGCATCGGCATCAAAGAGGCAGACATGAGTTATTTGATGAGCTTTAAGGATAGCAATCACATCGATCGCCTATGGTAGATTCAAAATATTGGTGCCAATGCTAACACCAACAAATGCACCTACAAGTTCGAGGATGATGAACAGTTATGTATGAAGATATTGCTCATCTTGGATCTAATGTCAGAACAAGACAGCTTTCTCATAATAGATTTTGAAGCTAGAATACAGGTTCTTGGTCAACTTCTAACCGCCATTCTTGTTGCTTGAGATTTGCTCTATAGAACAATAATTAAAGTACATTAAGGGACAAATTCTGATTATACATGAGCAGAAAACATATAAAGTCCTAGACAGGATCACAATGATATGCACCAGAATTCTGGTCGCCCTGAAGAGGCATATAGAAACAGCATTATTAAGAAATATAAGTTGAAAAAGCTCCTTTCGAATTCAGCCACAATCCCCAAGGAAAACCACAATTTTCTTGYAGTAACAAATACCCACTTGGTGCTCTTGAAAATAAACAACCCATCTCATCTTCTAACCTTTGTAGTAGAGGATCCACTATAAGAGTTACTCATGGAGGTGATTGTCGTATTCTACTTATGCTGAAAGCTTATCAGATATTCTTTTATTTTCTAAGTACCAACTTCTATGCATTACAGATTTAAATTTTGCCAATAGAAAGGAGCCTTCTGTCAGCTCATATACCTCTCAACAACTCAACATCCTTTGCACCGGCAAAAGGGAACCCCTTGTCCATGCCCAGGCCAGTGAGTTGAGACAGGACCTTGCCCAATCTACCAATCTAGTAAGTTTACTGATTAATAAGTTGGTCTTTGACCCTGAATATACCTGAGGACTAGAGGTAATGTACCAGGAGCCCTAACCTAGAGGACCAAGTCTGCAGGGCATAGTCTAGCTTGTGGCCTTTGCACAGATAAGTCTCTGTTCTGGTCCACAAGTTATCCAAGAGGGAAGTCAAATAGTCTGCTCCCCCTACATAATCGAACATGGTTTACTTTTGTATATATGGCGGTAAAATGGCGGATCCAGAAATTTAGGTTGTGGGGTGTTGAAAATTAAAAAGTCAAAAATATAGTTGGTGATATGGGAAACGGTGAGGCAAAAATCTTAGTAGGGGTCATAGGCTGCTGCAACCTGCCTCCGCGGCAGTATTCACATAGACATGCCTGTGAGGAAAATGGTAGCAAGTTCATCAAAGTACAGCAAGATGCTTCTCCATGATTGCACACCAACATACAGAAACATTTTCAATCTTCTGTCCCCAAATTGTCATAATGCCCTTCACAAGAGAACCAGCCACCTTTGTTGCATATGCAGTCCTAAAATGGTCCAGTACAAGTATTTACCTGCAGCGATGAGAAGCATGACAAATAACAGCAGAGGGATTCCATGGCATATCTTAAGCATCATCAGCTCCACGATTATAGAACTCTAACCTTCAATTAAAGGTTTTCTTCACCTGAATCTGTCAAATATTTGAATGCAATGTCAACTTCATATGGTGTAAAAAGTTTACATGTAGCTCCCCTCCCCTCCCCATTCCCCACGGAAAGGGGGGGAAACTTGGTCTAGAGAAGTGAAGAACATAAACATTATATAATCAACACATTTAGATGAGAAAAATGAAGTACTCGTGCATGCTATTAGAGGGTATACAGGAAACCAAAGTTGAAATAGTCAGAAATAGACAGCAGAACTTGTAAACTGATCAGTATAGTCCTCAACGTGCAGTGACAAAAAATCAGGTCAACTATAATAAATAGAGAACACCAACTGTACTAGCAATGTACAGGTAAGGAAATATGAATCATAATCTGTAATTCAGAGCAGATGAAATAATCTAGAACTCAACAAAGTTATTATCTCATGCCATCTAGGACAAACACCGTAATAGTACTTGTCTACTCTTATYTTGTACATCAGATTTCCCCTATCCTCCACTACACCACATTAACAGTAACATCTTGAAGTCCTCGGTCTCCAATTTATTGGGCAGTCTCCCTCATTCTGTTTTTTCATTTTGTTTTTATTCATTACTACAACCATGCAATGTCTCTAAATACTTCTTTACAAATTTTCACACTCTTATTACTTTCTTTTTTTCCCAATTTTTTTCATCATATAAATAAGTAAGCTTTACCATTTTCAGAATATTATCTCTCTTTACTCTAGTCAATGTTATGTCTTATTATCATATTTCACGCAAAATTCTCAATGCCTGACGTTTTGGTGTGTAAAATGCAACTTCTTTTATTGTTAGCTTCTAGAATTCTCTCTTGCAGTTGTAYGTAATTTGCATATATAAGTAAGTTCAACACCGTTTAATTATGAGATATAATCAAGTTTTTAGATACAAATTACAAGTAAAATTTTAAGGCAGGGCTCTAACTTGAATTACCAAAACAAGCTTTAGAAATGCCTTCAAGGTTTGATTTCATATTATCAAATTAATTATGTAAGCAATCAACAAAGGGTTCATGTTGTMTTTAACAYMATCACTCGATAAACATCTCCGTTTGTTGCTCAAGCCTTTTTTTAACATTTAAACCATCAYGGGACAAGACAAGACAAGATTTCATATAGCAAGGACGAAATCTCTTAAAATGGACAAACTCAAAGTCAGAAATAAGCTATCAATGCATAATCAATGACCAAACTCAATTAAGTTTTTAACCCCTCCAGCAGTGAATACCCATTCATGTTTGTTTCCTTCTGTTCAGCATTTAAAAGTTAAATTCATAGAATTTTCAGCTTAATGGTAGAAAGACCACCTTCGGATGCAACAGCTTGCTACATAGAAAGAGAGAAGCAACACAATGAAAATATAATGCCTTTTAATGTGCAACATAAATTTCATTAGAGATTTGTTTATCCCCAGGATGTGGAGATGCAATACTTTCAGGTAGCAAAGACAGAAACCTTGTGAAAATATGGAATTACAGCTCCTGCAGCTTCCCGACCATTTGAAAACAAACAAAATCCTCCCAAACTACCAAAAAAATCATTATTAGTTGGTAGCTATGTRCCATTTTTAAAACTGATTCTTCTTTCACTTCTATGCATCTATAAGCCTACTCTAGGTAAACTTTCCACCAAAGTAACRGCTGAACTKTCCTTGRGTCCTCTTTGACTCCCAAAACAATAAATAACAATTCAGCCCTTCCCTTGCTGAATAAAAGATTTTTCTTTATAACAAAWTTTTGAGAGTTTAAAATGCAAAAGCAGAGTGATTGCTCTTTACTGGCAACACAATCTAGAATGTAGTAAAAGACAAAAACTAGTTTATATACCTTTTTTTCTGTTAGTTTAAATTAGGACAAGACCTCCACCAACCCACACCAAAAACCCAAAGGAAAAAAAAAAAAAAAATACAAGAGAGAAACTCGCTAGAAAATGGAGGGCTACACTCCCTAGAAACAAAACGGCAATGCCTGCAAGTAGTATATAGACATCTAAAACAATGGTTTTCATAGAATGCCGGAGCACCAGAGACAAGCTATTGATACAGCCGACTGCCATCCAGTTCATCTGAAGATGAATCTAGCCATATTCATCCGACTGGACCCAAACAAGAAATTCATCATCCTCAAACCATAATATCATGAAAGAATGCACATTAAATGTTTTACGGATTACTAGGAAATAAAACTGATTACGGAATTTGGTTTGCCCAACCAGAGTTCTTCGAATATCAGTACGAACATAAAAGAACCTTATAGAAACGAAGACAGAGAAACCCATCAGAAGTTGGACCTCCATTAGCTAAACAACCATTACCAAAAGAGAACCTCCATAAATAACTACACAACATCCCAAAACCTTTCAGAAACATCAGAAGATGTCCACAAGCAGAATTGCAAGAAGCCAAAAAGAAGAAAAAGAAAAATGAAGTACCTTTAGCTGAAGCAAACCGAGAAATCTAAGCAACTTGCCTCAAAAATCCTGGAAAGAGCTCACATGTAATGTGAATAGAAACACACTCAGCCGAGAGAAAAAGTGACAACGCACACAAAGAATCTAAGCTACAAGCCAAGAAAACTCTCAAAAGCCTCTCACTAAGAACAAACCGGTGGTCACAGAGAGTGTTACAGTTCTGCAAAGGAGGAAACTAGAACACCGCAATATAAGTTCACGACAGGTTCCCTCATTCCAGACATAACTATTGTTCAAAACACGCCCACTACCCCATATATATACTACCCATATACTGCAACATACCCTAATACATACAATGTAGCACCAGTAAAAGGGTRAAGAATATACCAACCAAAAGTCTGGAAAATAAAACATAAATGTCATAGGATTTAAGTATGTTTAAGGATATTCAGATACATGATTATTCTTTATTCGTATAAAATTTAATCTTGTATTAAAAGTCTTTTGTAAATTTTGAGTTCTCAAATAACTATCGATTATTTCTTTCCTTAGAAATAAATAATAATTTAACATTTTATAATTAGCAAACGCGATTCCAAATTAGCTTATGTGCACATTTAAACATAATCCTGAAAAATGTTGATGGGCCAAACTAAAAACCATTTTCAAGTGATCATACTTAAATATCTTTGAAAAAAATATCATTTGTAAATTTTCAAATATTGGATATAAAGTAAAATGTTTCCTTATGAGTGTTTGATTCCAAAGGCTAAGAGGAGAGTAAAACCCATAAACCATTAAAAGTGGTGAATGACAGTAAAATTTCTTGTGTAGGTGATCCTTATGGGTGTTGTAAGAAGGATTCGGTAGTAGATTACAAAACCAATTGGTGTACTCTCTGAACGGTTAATTCACTATAAGTCTCACGTTTATCTTTACCAGGTTCATTTRTGTTTTGTACTTGAGGATTTTCAGTTAACGAACTGCAGTTTGAGCACATATATTGTCGACTCAAGTATGGTGATACACTTTGTGATAATATAAATCTATATTTGAATCTTCTTGAGCTAACTATACTACATTTCAAAAATCCTTTTAGACAAGTTATATGCAGTTTTTAAAAAGAAGATCAATTCATTGAAATTTGAAAAAGTTTACAAAACCAAAAACAAGTATTCACTCCCAAATGTAACACTTAAATCACTTTAACATGTCACTCGCCCAAATACTATTAAGGTCCAGACCCTTAAAAGGCAACAGAAAGCTTCTATTTTGTCAATAATCAATATACATTCAAGCTACCCGAAACTTCAAAGAACCGGCATATAGCATAAATCAAGAATGGTATTAAGCAGTCAAGCCTGTAGGATAAGGCCAAGAAAAAAAAGCAACTTCCCAGAAGCAAAAGGTTCAAGCCACATCAAGAGGATCTCATAGTAGAATTAAACATGAACATAATTCACACTCCAGTTAGACAATAAGGCTACAGCACGAGTACTGAAATTACACACAGATGGGATTACTAAAAGCATCTCCTTCCAACAAAGTTTAATGGTATGGAGAACCGTTCCTTTCATGTTCCCTTGGATAATCATTAGGATCAGCACTCCTGCTTCTACTATGGCTTGGGCTTCGACTTGGTCCCCTAGCTGGAGGCCGCTCCGCAACTGGACTTCGACTGCGGCTCCTTGATCCATTATATGCAGGAGAACGTTCCCGGACTGGTGTCCTGCTGCGACTCCTCGGACCACCATATGGTGGGGACTGTTCTCTTGCCGGAGATCGCGAATATGACCTCTCCCGGCTGTRCCTCTTCTCTTGAGGTGAAACAGATCTGCCAATCATTCATTGGGTAAATAGAAGGGGGAAAAAAGAAGGAAGAGAGAAATTCAGCCCTAATCGATAGGGCACATTCAGGGTATACAAACGGAGCAGACACTGAAAAATAAACCAAGGAAGCACGGGTATTAAACTCAACRACGACTGTTATTCACTGTTCCAAGTTAAGGTATTAACAAACAAATGCTCTTGACAGAATTTTATAACCCCTTTGATTAAGAAGTTATACCACTTCCATAAGATGTACTAATCCAAGACAGAAAGATGTGAAATACCATACCTTGAATACTGTCTTCTCTTAGAAGGGGGAGAGTAATAATCACGGCTGTGCAACCTCGACCTTGCATAGCGAGGAGGTGGGGATCGAGAATATTGAGGGGAGCGTGAATAACCTGCTGGTGAGCGTCTTCTTTCATAGACACGGCCCCTACTGAATAATGAAATTGAGGGAAAAGAAATGATAAAAGGAGTTTTTGTCAGAATAAATCCGGATCATATTATTTCACAAGGAGATTACCATCTCCAGCCAGTAACACATCAAAGCCCTTTCCATACCTAGTAAATCACAATGGGGAAAATAGAGAAATAATCTGGATCTAAAACCTTATAATATAATGAAATTCACAAGTAAACATAACCACATCACAGTAGCACCTAATGTACAAGAGGAGGGCACTGAAGGAAAATAACAACCATTCATATTTATTCTTCCAATATCAATCATATCTATGACAAAGTGGACCTTTGAAGGCTATTCCACGTCTAAAAGATATAGGTACAAAAACTGAACGAGTCTCACAGTAAAAAACGAATTTAACAAGATTCCCCAGACAAATCTAAAACAGTTGTCACAAATACATTGCATGGAGCTGATTTTTTAAAATCTCAATTACTGAATGAAGAATGTAGCACATCAATGGAAGGGCTAGATAGAACTTCATTTGATGTTTGAAGTCTGATTCAGATCTCAAAGCACTTATGCAAGAATTCATATTTTACTGGAAAGACTACCCCAAAGTTCTAACAGCAAAACGAGACTAAGTCAGTTTAACTGGTCATCAACTCTGTGTTTAACTACTATCACGAACTCTAAAAGAAAGCTTCCTTCTTGTTAAGTCACTGAGCAAAGATATTTTCGTTAAATGACTTTCCACATAAACATGCTGCAGCAAGACGACAATAATTTCAAAGTACAAATAATGGCAAGAAACTTACATTCTGAAACAATAAAAGTACAAACATAAGCATTATTTACCTTCCTCGTTCTCTAGCTCTCATTTCTTGAGGCTTCTTCCTGTTCTCCTCAGCAAAAACAACTGTCAACTGCCTGCCCTGAAACACCTGACCATCCATCTGATATTTAGCTTCACCAGCATCAGCAGGATCTACATACTGGACAAATCCAAAGCCACGTGGTTCACTACAAGAGAAAGCAGAATGTGAGTAAAGAAAATTTGGTAACCTATGCTCTCAAAAGAGAAGAGCTATCCATGAGAAGCCATTCCAGAATGAAGCCACACTCCTTCARACAACATTTAAAGGCTCAACTCCATGCAGGTGATACAAGAGTTGACTAGGTTGAAAAAAATTTCGGCGGTGTAAATAATGTCTATTCGGCAATCAAAATAATTAACAAACAGAGTCTCCCGAGAAAATACTGAAAGAAAGCAATTTGTGTATAGAGAGAGAGAGAGAGAGAGAGAGAAGGGAAAAAATTCTTTAACGAGTATAGACTAAATTTTTTACAGTTGGTTTTGATTGAAGCAATATGATTAGCCAAAGTCCGAAACATCCTAAATACTAAGAAATTTCAAAAAGAACCACTCTTAAAATAGTCAACTAAATTAATCCCAGTAACACAGAAGGCCACGATAAGCGCATAAGCAAGCACATTGCAGCTGACCTTGTGAATATCAGTTTAAGATGACTCGAAATTCTTCAAGACTTGAAATCTTGATATCTTCACATTGTATTGAAACCGAATCCTTCCAATCTTCACTACCATTAACATCATCTTGAACTCTTACTACTTGATTGATGTGAAGTTGTATACAGAACTCTTACTACTTGAATGTGTCAACAGAACTCTTACTACTTGATTCAAGTCTTCAAAACTCTTATTTCACTGCTAAAYCCCAAGAATTTAATAAAGCAGCCCAATTTAGATAATAAACAAACTAGTAAAACACTTGGAAAAGATATTGTAGTCTTTGACAAACAAAATTAGTTCAAATTTGGAAAAGATATAGAGTGTAGTGATATTATATATAAGATCAGAAAAGTAAAGATGATCAATCAAAGAGCCACAAGGCTCCTCTACAGTCCATAGCAAATTACACAAGCTCACCCAGTGTAATAATCCCTTGGCAAGTAGATATCCTTAATTGGACCAAATTGTCCAAATGGCCTTCGGAGGTCCTCTGATCTGCTAACAGGATAACAATAACAAAACAAAAAGGAAACTGTCAATCATACYGTGCAATTTTAACAAGAAATTTAAAGCCAAAAAAAGAGAAACTAAAAGAACCACCTCTGAACACATCAATTCAAAGTCTGATCCTCTGCCAAGTAGAAATTACTTATCCATAAAAATGCAAGGATGGAGGGAAGGGCATGATAAGGTGGCAAAGGAGAAGAATATGTAACTTTGTTCAAGTCCAAGAGCGAGCAGATTGACATACAAGGAATTTGGGTTAAATAGCATTTAAAGAGATTCAATCATCTACCTACAATACAAACTCGCCATCCATACTATCGCATGGTTAGTAAGGTAATAAGCATGGCAGCGATAAAAACTCTTCAGCAAAAGGATGCCAATGAAAACTTARATAATGACATGCAACGCCCAGGCAAAAACAAGGAACCACAACTGGATTTAATACTAGGAAAAATAATAAAAGGTTGCATACAGTTTCAGACAACTCATGGAGAATGTTTAAAACGTTAAATCAAACAACTGGAATGGGAATCATGGAAGCGCATTACAAATCTTCCCCAAAAAAAAGGGTTAAGGTAAAATAACTGTAACTTCAAGCTCACCTACAGTCATGCCGAAGGTTGCGAACTAAAAGACTGGTAGGGGCATCTCTGCTACGACCACCATACCGACCCCTTGGGCTTGGGCTTCTTCTTCGACCATAACCTCTTGGAGGTGAAGGACTATAACTCCTCCGGCTCATTTTCCAACCAACTTATCTAGGAACTGTTAAATTACAAGCAATAAGAGATAAATGGGTCATAGAAAAGGAACCCTAAAAGCAAATTAAATCAAAGAGTAATTTGCACCAAAAAGGCAAACAAACGAATCAYTTAAAGTGAGGAAGAAGCAAAAGGGTCACGGCGGCGGCTCAGGGAATCACTTGGCCTAGTTAAAAAGGGTCATCCCTGCAATTTCTCATTGCGAAAAAGCGAAAAATTTCAGGAAAAAATGTTGAGAGTGAGCGAATACCTGATCCCCAGACAGAAGCAGTGACGGAGGCGGAGGTTGGAATATCTAGTGGCTCTAGCCGAAGAAGACGTTTTGAGATAAGCGGTCTGTGTGATAGGACTAGGGTATTTGATAGGGAAAGAGAATTGCCTTATGTCCCCACAAACTTTCTTTTCATTTCAACTGTCCCTCTAATATTTTGTTTTTATTGTTTTTTGCACCAAATTGATACACAGGTATTGCCATTGTCAGAGGAAAATTGGGACGAGAAATGGCTATCAGTTGGTGTATAAAGATATTTATATTTCTTTTTACATATGAAAATATGAAATTCGAATTCATGTGACAAGYCAAGATCTTGAAAGGATGGGTTACTGATGAAATATTATATTTAGAAGTTCATTTACTTTACAATTTATACAAAAATGGAGTTGTGATGTTGGGATCTTGGGCAGGGAYGCGTGATRGTTTAGCAGGGTTCAAGGTTGGGATACTGGATAGGAAGACCTGACCTCAACATTTATTCAAAAATTAGTTTTGATATTCTTTTTCATAGACTAAAAGAATGAGAAAATGATAAAATAGTTGAGAAAATCTAATTGAAAAACAATCGACTAAATATTTCCATTTATTGTGTTCAACTCTCTATAGTTTGGATAGAGTAGGGCTTTTAAACTCTAATCCAAATGCATAATTTAGTGGGATTTTCCAATTCATAATGGTATATTTTCCAATTCAATCGAGAGGGACTGAATTGCTACAAATCCACAATTTAGTGGGATAATTTGTAAAACACTGATAAAGGTGGTGCTTTGTTGGGAATAACTCATAATTTCAAGAACCATATATTCTCATAATTCACACCGTCTGAAGGGGAAAGAAAGGTCAACAAAACGTCGGTTCAGCAGGAAGTGGAGCGAATAGGTTTTGCGGGYGGTGAGAATAACAGAAGCAGGGGTGGTATGGCCTCGCTAGGAGGTGGAGGGAGGTCGTGGCCGTCGACGACGTCTGTCTCGGCATCGGGGAAGAGAATACAGAGAGAGATGGCGGAGCTGAACGCCGACCCACCTCCTGACTGCTCTGCTGGACCCAAAGGCGACAATCTCTACCACTGGGTTGCTACCCTCATTGGTCCTGATGGTCTCATACTCTACTCTTTCTGCTTCTCATAAATTTTTAGTGATTAACCTTTTACTTATCTAATGCTTGGTGAAAATGATGCTGCATGGCTTGTTTTGACTATCAGAAGGCACCAGGAATTCAAGGTTAATCAATCTATACAATTMCTCCTCTCCCTCTGATCATATCCTATTTTAATGGCAGATATGAATCTRAACGTACAAACTTGGGAAGAATAATGGAAAGCCAAGGTCCAAAGCTTCTAGGAGCGCTGTACAAGGATCCAATTACAAGTTTTAAGCTATTTCATAAATTCTCTGTTCAGCATCCCCAGGCAAGTACTTATAGGATTTATTCTCATCTTTCAACCTAAAATCAGCATCTTATTTTCCAGTCAGTTTATCTCCTTCACATGTAATATATATTTTTTTCTTTTCCTCATTTTGTGTGCTTTCAAGTTTGTTTTTGCCCAAAACCCTGCTGACTTGGAAATATCAACTGTACATTTTAAGGTCTACTGACCCATTGTTCTGGATGAACTTTCAATTCACTTCTTTAACGCTCCAACGTGCACTCTTGATAGCTCCAATATAACAAAACAGGGAGGCACATGGTTTCCGGGTTCAGTGTTGAACATTGCTGAGTGTTGCTTGATGCCAAACAGTCATCTTAAGAAGTAAGACGGGAATGTTGCTTGATGCCAAACAGTCATCTTAAGAAGCACGACGGGAATGTTGCTGTTGTTTGGATAGATGAAGAGTGTGATGATGTTGTTACTCAGATGATACTAAAAGAGCTGAGAGAACAAGTCATGTAAGCTTTGACATGGATATATTTGCCTTCTGCTACTGCATACATGGGTTACAAAATTTATGAGGCAACACTATGGATAATTATATCAGTTATTAATTAACTATAAACTCAGAGTTTTAGTCGATCATCATGTCTGGTTCAAAATGTAACTGGTAAAGCAACAAGACACCAAGATCAACTTGGTTGTCCAAAAATTTTGTTTCTGAA
>MEJB01000863.1:129823-149130 GCA_001752375.1 Rhazya stricta
TCGCTTTTGTTAATTTCTTTTCAGTAAAAGGGATTCTAGAAAACTTAGAGACTCACAACTAATTTTGTCAAAGCTTTCTGTCTTGGCAGGGAAAATTATTATTCACCATCTTATCAACCCATAGACTCTGTAACTAATATTCTATTTTCATTAGGAACCACAGGTTAGAAAGTTCGTTGTTCTAACTTCTCTAAATCCGTTAGTAACCTTGTGTGTTATCTATGTTTTTGTTTTCAATGTBAGATCTTCCTTTTGGGTTCTTTAGGAGATCCGAAAGCTATCCCATGGACCCATCTTTCTCCAATTCGGTGCGCTGCTGACTCATGGGCGCATTTTGATGTTCAAGTAGGAGATGTCTTCTGATGGCCTACAAGTTTAGGATGGGTTATGGAACCTATTTTGCTTTATTCATGCTTTCTAACTGGTGCAGCCCTTGCTCTCTATCCCCAAGAGTGGAATCCACAACCTTAATAGAAGAAGACTCGGCTTTTAGACATGCATATCTGGGTGACTTTCAATGTTCTCTTGATTTTCAATGCTACAGTTTTTAATTTCTATTTAAAATTTTTCCGCAGTTCATTTCATTGGAATGCTTATAGCATATGTCAGTCATTTTAGTAGGTAACTGAAAGTGAAAATCCAAAGCATGCTAAGATTGTCCGTCTATAAATACAAGCCACATGCTGCCTATGCCTACATGTGCTTCTTTTCATCTAGGTCGAGTCCACAATCTAAACCAAAATCTAGTTTCATTTCCAAGCTTCAAGAGGAAACTGCCAATTCTGAAATTGGTAAATGTTCTGGACTTGAATCCAGAAGCTGAAATACATGTCACGGACATTTGCTATTTACATATACTGACCCTCTCAAGAAGCAATTGCCTTGGAAGGCAGAAAGGTAGTTGAATCATGTCAAATATGATAGAAAATTCAAATGACTACGGACTAACTTCTGGCACTTAACAGTAGAAAAGCTTCCTAGTAAAGACCTTTAGAAAAGCCATGAAAACCCATCTGATAAGATTCTTTATCTAACAAAGCAACAATCCCTTCCCATTCACAACCCAAACCCCCTTTTTCTTCTTTTTGGCACGTTTTTTTGGGAGGTGGAAGAGGATGGTACGTTTAGCTTCATCACGCAACTGAAGTTTGTATGCCACTGGTCTCAACCGTTTCATAATCTTGTGAGGACCATAAAAAGGTTTACTCAACTTGGATTAATTGTGGCCCTGCCAAAGAAGATTGCCTATAAGGAAGGCTAAAGCTTAATGTAACACCATCGGCACATTGAGAATACAAAATCTTATCGATGCTTTATCAGATTGAGATTTCATCCGGGTTTGGCAGCCTTCATGTTATTCTATAATGTAAGGCGCAACTCTGCTCTATCCCGAAGAGTGGAATCCACAACCTCAATAGAAGAAGACTCAGCCATATATGTGCGTAACGTTGGAGGTGGTTGACCAAAAACAGGTTCATAAGGGGTCATGCGAATAGCTGAATGCCARGAAGTGTTATATGAAAGTTCAGCCCAGATTAGAACTTTGACCACTTACTTGGTTGGTCCACTACAAACATCTCAAATACTGTTCTGCGCATCTGTCAAGGACTTCTGCCTGGCCATCACTCTGCGGATGATAAGCAGTAGAAGTACTCAAAGTGGTACACTGTAAGCAAATAAATCCTGCCAAAATTTGGTCGGAAAAATGGGATCTCTGTCAGAAATGGACTTAGGACAAAACTGAGGCTTGACTATCATCTCTTCGAATAAAGAAGCAACATTAGAAGCAGTGAAACCATTCTTCAAAGTCTATATTTTGACAAACAATCTATCACCACAAAAATCATCGGAAAGCCATTAGAATTAGGCAAACCAGCGATAAAGTCCATTAGAATTGGGGCAGGAGCAGGTGAAGGCTGAACTAAGCCTGCTGGTTTTGATGTGCTGTATTTGGTTTGTTGACAAATTTGACAATTTTGCACAAACTGTCTCACATCCTTGTCCATGTGTGGCCAATAGAAACTGCCTGAAATTCTCGAGAGTGTCTTTTGCACCCCTGCATGACCTGCTAAAGGAGAGCTAAAAATTCTAAGAGCACCTTGGGTTTGAGAGGGGAAGATGGATTGAGGCAGATTCTKGTGTTTTTAAAAACTAAGCCATTTTTAAGCAAAAGGTAAGGCGGAGGTTGTAGAATTTAATGGTTGTTCAAGGAGTTGGGAATAATAACTATCAGAGAGGACTTCCGTTCCCAAATATTCAACCAAATAAAAAACAGGAGCAGTAAGCTGTCAACCTCATTACAAGCTTATCACCAGGAGGACAATCAGAAAATTGTCTAGAAAGGGCATCAGCAACTGTATTAACATTTCCTGCATAGAAAGAAATATCAAAGTTATAGCCCATAAGTTCAACTAAATACTTTTGTTGCTCAGGTGTATGGATGGCTTGGGTGAGGATATCTTTAAAGCTATGGTGATCAGTCAAAATGGAGAAATGAGAGTCAAGCAGATATTTACCCCACTTAGAAACAGCCTGTGTAACAGAAAAAAGTTCCCTAACATAGGTAGAGGCTCTAGCAAGAGAAGGAGTGAGTTTCTTAGTAAAATAGGGAATAGGATGGCCTTGTGGAAGTAGCTAGCCCCTATCCCAGAACCAGAAGCATCAGTTTGAATTTGAAATGGAATGCTGAGGGAATGCTAAAATTGGAGGATCACTTCATGCTTGTTTAGTGTTTCAAATGCTAATTTAGCACTAGAGGACCAAATGAAACAGACTTTTTCAACAAATCAGTAAGAGCATGGGCAATGTGAGCATAGTGTTAAACAAATTTCCTATAGTACAAAGATAAGCCCAAAAATCTTAAGAGTTTTTAGGAAGAGGCCACACTTGAACAACTTTACGTTTTCCAGGATCAGGTTGCACTCCTCTCGTAGAAACACAACGAACCAAGATAATCAAATTGAGTTTCAGCAAATGAACACTTCGATTCTTTGGCAAAAAATAAATTTTGTCTATGACAATCAAGAATAATGGTAAGGTGAGAAATATGRTCCCCAAAAGATTTGCTATAGATAAGAATGTCACTAAAAAAAACTATAAATTGTTTTTCTGAGGAATGGCCTAAAGGTTAAATTCGAGGCTGCTTGTAATGTGGATGGGGCATTAGTGGGGCCAAAAGGCGTGATAAAAACTCGAAATGACCATCATGGGTTCTTAAGGCTGTTATGGGAATACCATGAGCACTCACTCTGATCTGATGATACCCAGCACTCAAATCAATCTYAGAGAAAATTTTGGAYCCATGAAGTTCATCTAACAATTYATCTAYAGTAGGGAATTTATCTTTAATAGTAACTTGATTAAGAGCTCTGTAATCCACACAAAATCTCCAAGCCYCATCTTTCTTTTTAACCAACAGCACAGGAGAAGAAAGTGGACTACGTCTTGGCCTAATGGTGCCTGAGTCTAACATTTCAACCACTAATATTTCAATTTAAGATTTCTTGAAGGAAGGATATCTGTATGGTTTGACACTGATTGGGGCAGTATTAGGCAGAAGATGGATATGGTGGTCTACTGGCCTATGGGGAGGGAATGCCTTAAGGTTCCATAAATACATCTTTATACAAACAAATCAAGCAAAGATAACAGTTGAGCATTCTGACAGTTTGGAGGCATAGTTGCAGCAAAAGAAAAGAGTAGGAAACATTCTGAAATGCCTTCAGTTTTGGATAGTCTTCTAAACTGATTAAACTGAACTTGTTCAATCTGCACCAACGGATTCCCTTGTAACCGTATTGTCTTGCCTTCCCAAAAAAACTAAATGTACAATTCTTGATAGTCCATTGGAATTGGCTTTAGCAAAGCAACCCATTGAACTCCTAACACCATATCAACACCTTGAAGCTGCAAAACATAGAAATCTATCTGAAATGTCTGATCTCCAAGCACAATGGGAACTRCTGGGCAATAACCATCACATGGCATAGCTTGTCCATTCCAGTTAAGAAATTAAAATGCGGTGAAGCACATATTGGAAGCTTCAAGAACACGCCCTCCTGATTAAAGTTCTTGGACAATGTTGACTAATGTTTGAACTTGTAGTCCACCAATCTTATCTTTCAATCTCAAAGTTCTTGGACAAGGATGACCGGCCATAGCATGAAGACTTATCTCTGAAATTTATAATGAAGGAGAATTAATTTCCAGCTCAACATTGTCAGATTATGTCAATAGTTCGGCCAGAGCATTACCATCATCAACCATGGACAAGAACAATTTTCCCTTACACTTATAACCCACCACAAACTTCTCATCACAGTTATAACAAAGCCTCTTCTCTCTTCCAGCCAGCATCTCAGTTGGTGTAAGTTTCTTGATTGTATAAGAAGTTGTTCTAGGAGTGGAAGCTAGAAGTAAATGGCTAGCAGGTGGAGTAGGTAACAAAGGTGGCATCATAGGAGACTTTAAGTAGAAGATTTAGAAGACCAAGTTCTTAATACACTGACGAGTAGATACCATATCAACCCTCTAATCAAACCGAGCTAATCCCATGACTTGAACTAGAGTTTGAGGACGACAAATTTGAACATCTTTTCTAAGTTCATGGCGCAAACCCAAAACAAAACAACTAACTAAGACATGTTATAGCACTCCAGGAATCTTATCAGTAAATTGTTCAAATTGATGATGCTAATCAGAAAGAAATGAAGTTTGATTCAATTTGCTTAATTTTCCAACATGAACTTCATTATCAGAAGAACCAAAACGTTTGTCCACCGAAATAAAAAACTCAGCCTAGGTTAGAATCAATTAGTTTTTAGACATCCAATCATACCAATCCAGAGCATTAGCATCCAAATGAAATGAAGCAATTATTAAATGATGAGTATCAGGAGTATGAGTATTATAATAATCAAAAWACCTCTGGATCTGAGAAATCCATGCAAATGGGTTAGGACCAGAAAATTGAGGCACATCTAATCGCATTGATTAGATTTATAGCTTTACTAGGTATGCATGCTACGCTATAAAAAAAATACTATGATCTGAAAAATTCTTGAATAATATGATTATGCTTGAAAAGATAATAAAAACCGTGAATGATGATGTGGAAGTAGCACGGAATATAATATTATGCTTAGAACTAGTAGAACTTCTGAATAATTTAACTTAAAAGCATGGAAATTGTGTTGAGAACACTTGTTGCTTTACAACAAGTACGATGRCCTAATGGCATGTTTTGATTTGAGTAAAGTGTAGAAGAATGATAACATGTTTGATTATTARGAATCTGGGATAGTTCATCTGATGTGCCAATCTCAATTTTCCCRATGARTGGTTGATGATTCTGCACAAGAGGCCGAGGAAGAGGTGGAGAAAGTGGAGGAGGTGGAACTGGAGGATTCAAAACACGGCCTTAGTCTGGGTTTCATGCATTGCATGGCCTTAGTCTGATTTTCATGCATTGCTTTGAGCTTACTAATAGCTTCCTCAGTCCGAGCATGACAAGTTCCATCGGTCATGACAAATACAAATCAAACTCTCTCAAAGAAGCACCACTGTTAAGAAGAAATGGTTTTTCTCCAGAATTTTGCAGAACTAAGAAAAGAAGAGGAACCTGGCAGAGAGTTAGAGTGATTTTTTGTCATGAAATAATATTATAAATGAGTTCATCAAGTTCGTACATGTATACACTGTCTAACAAGTAATATTGTGATAAGTGAATGTCATTTCCAAAAGGATTGATGCTATAGCAGTGGTATGAATGTTAGGAAGAATTATTAAATAAATTAGATCTGGTAACTCGTGAATAATGAAAATATAACACACTTCAATTATAATGATTAGATATTAGAAAGCAATAGACAAATAGTAGAAGGATAATCACTGGTAATAGAATTTAGTTATGAAATTAGGGATCCCTTAAGCATGATGTTTATGAGATATGATTATGCATGCTACAACATCATTTACAGCAAATGGTTAGTGTGGTAAGTACACTCGTATATAGACATGCCTATGTTATAGGATTGATGAAAGGAATGCTATACCAGGGAGTATGCACGCCGAACAAATAGAGTACTCGATCTTTCGTCTTTTTTGCTTTACCACCTTCCCTAACATTAGACCACAATACCTTTGGTGACTAAGCCCTTGATCCTATAATAAGGTAGCTTTGTGACAATGTATAGCGGATAGCGAAGTCTTGGTAAAGAAAAAACCAAGACGTGACTTTGGTACTTAGAACTAATGCTCTAGAATCAACGGGGATATTGTACTCAACAATCTCTCACCAAGAACCTAAATAACACACAAATATTCTCAAAATGCAATAGATATCATAACTAGATCCTACAACATTCATGCAAACCACTCACCTTACCCAAGGCTTTCCACTAGAGTTAATATCTCACCCTATGTTATCAACTCCAGCTCAGAGGGTGGTTTGCCATTTGGATTTAAATCCCTTGGATAACCTATAAATTAGCTTAAGAATGTGAAACTTTAATTAGCACATCATCAATACTTAAGTTCTCCTTAATTCCYAACTAAAAATAGATTAACTCATGCTTAAATGAATGAAAAAAGATTGCATAAATCATTACGTTGTATAAATAACCAAATCTTAGATTTAGTTCAATATAAGTAGAATATAAAATTAATAATAATTTAGAGAACTCCTACAAATGGAGGTGTGCTTCAGCAGTCATCAATGCGGTAGCATCCGCTTGCAGTCTACTTTGATTATCTTCTTAGCTTCTTTTTCTATTGTTTAACTATTGTCACTAGTTGATGAAGTGCTTCTATATCTTCTCTATGATGTAGAAGCAATTCCCTTCTTAGCTTTTAGCCTTCATAGATATATTTGAATGTGTAAAAATGGTGAAAAAGCCTTCAGGCTGAAGAAATGGAGGAACTCTAGCCGATGCCTTCTACTTCTTCTTCTTGTTCTTCTATTTATAGCTTGTAGAAAATGTAAGTTGTTGGCCAATTAGATGTAGTGTTTCTTGTGGTACCCAATGAGAGTTTCACACATATCCTTCAAGTGGCAACCTTTGGCCCAATCAAATATCTTCAAATGGCTACCCAATATAATGGAAAATAAGGTCCAATGAGGTCCAATGAGGCGCCTTCATGTGTCACTACTTGAAAATTCATCAATATTCATTTATTTATTCGGACACTTTTCTTCTACTTCAAGTTTCAAGAGATTCTTTAAGTCATTGCTCTGCTGCTCTTAGCCTCTTATCCTTGCTCATTTTTAACTGAATTCTGGCTGTAACTTGAAAACTTGCTTCATGCAACTGCCTTGTCCAATCAACTAGTGCTATAATATTATTATGCTGCACCATAGTCTCAAATATCCATCCTTAGCTTTTTACCTTTTTCTCCTTAGTGTAATTTCCTGTACAATTATAATAGAAATTAGCCAATATATGCACTACTACATAAAATATCAAATTACTCATATGCTAACAATGGATATGTGAATTTATACACAAATAGAGTATGAATGATCACAACCTCAATGTCATAATAGGGTAAAATTGCTAATAAAATGACATAAAATGTGTATAATTTTGACACTCATCATCCCTCCAAACTTAAACTATTGCTCGTCTTGAGCAATGACATAACAATATATGAGGTACCAATTTTATCCCTTAATAACCTCTAAAATCTAGTTTCAATGGCCATGACTTAGTTGTTGCTTTGCTCTTTTGCTATAACTTTTGAGATATCATTAGCTAACAAAGTGTTTTGAGCATTCTTGCAAGAGTGCACAGAGCAATAACAAGTAAAGATTAGGTCATGAAAGTTCTCTCAATCATTGGTCATAGAGCTTAATAATCCAATTAAAGATTAACCTCTCCAGTCTCAATTTTTTAGAAACTAGGTCTCAAAATTTAGGCATTAAAGAAGCTTTTACACAAGGTCACTTCTTTTTGTATTGTGGATCAACGATTTTGCTGTAGCATTTGCTGCTTTCACAATTTATCTTTCTACGATCCTTTATGACATGCTAACCTTTTGATGCGATAATTGACATGGATTATGAAGTTGCCCGGTTACTCAACTAGATTCATAATTCAGGATTGCTGCCACAAACTTCTTTTTAGGATTCAATATACTCTTACCTCTCTTTCATCTTTTGACATGAATATCGATATTGGTGATGAAGATCCTGGATCACTCAGTTACTTAAGGATAGCGGAGTAGGTTCATTCTCAAATTTTCTTTTCAGTTTTTCTTCACACGTGTTCCCTAAACTTGTCTCCTTACTCTTCAATATTCTAAAACAATAAACAGGAATATTATCATTAGAACTCTTGAAAACTGTAATGTTACCCATGAGTTATACAAACCTCAATTCTGCTAGATGTAGTCAATCCCAATTTCGTATCGGATGGTTGAAGAATGTGGCAAAAAAAATTTMTTTTTAAGTAGATATCATTTAAATAAGTTTTTTAATCATATTTCATTTGAAYGAGTATACWTAAAAAATGAGACATCTAAAGCCTGAAATAAACGCAAGGAATAAGAACTCAAAYTGTGCACTGAAGAGTAGAGATCATAGGGAAAAAGAGAAAGAACTGTTTATCGAGATGCTTTGCTCTGAGATCGTCATTGCTGATATTATCGAGCTGCTTCCACTTTTCGATTTATTTCTTCAYGAAGGCAAAGAGTTGCWTAACATCAGTTTTACTAGATCTATGGAGAACTGCAAAACTTTCATGCTCCCAAACTAGATTAACAAACAAGTACCTGAACGTCTTTTATATGCTTTTCCGTAGGACCACCGGCCATCATACAACAAAAGAACACAACCTTCAAGAGTTATTCAAAGAGAAAGAGGACATAAATATACTTTGAAAAAGTAGTTATTTACCTCAATCCCTTTTTTTTTTTCTGCTGGCAGATCAGCATAACAAGCAGGCAAATCTTCCATTCTGTGGTAGAACAAATCAATAAGGTAAAAATAGATGTCAAAAATATTCCCAGAAATTTTCTAAAAGAGATTGAAGATTGGAGAAGAAAACCTTTCATGGTTGCAATAATATTTATTGATGCGACATGATGGAGAGAACGCAAGGATTGCAAYATCGACTCCCCAAGATATTGAAAGTTCTGGAGCTCTTTTCTTTGGATTATTTCAACCCTTCAACAATGCCAACTCACATCTTGTGCTGTCTTCAATTTTTTTGATTTCGATCTTGCCTCCCATCTTTCAATTTTGTTTGTGACAACTATCTAAAGCTTTCGACACAAAAAAGAGTATAGAGAAGGGAAGATGATTTGATTTATACATAGCGCTCGAAACTTAACCATGGTAAATGAACTTATACTCTTTTAATTTATTAGCATGTTTTTGTGTATCCCTTAATATGTTGATCTTTGGATGCCTATTTTTCAATAAATGTGGGAATTGTTTCTGTGGGGCTATGGGGATAATTTCAGTGTGCTTGTTTCTCATTGGAAATAAAGAGATCTCTAGAATCTCTTCTTACATAGTGGATTATCACTATTTGTAATATTCTATATATTTGCTTAGTTTAAACTTTGTTGTAATGTTTATTAACTTCATTATCGCTTAAGTAAAGAAAAGGRAAAAAAAATTTATGTATCCATCGTCTAGATTTTGATTCTCCCAGTTTATGTTAATCTAGTGATATTTCTTTCTAGATTCTAGGATGATAATATTGTTCAAATTAAAATTTTCACTATTTAATATATCATATTACCTTCCAAGAGCTGTCACTTTCTTTGCTAAATGAAAGAATTTATGTAACATTGCTTATATATGATTTGCAGATTCATTAAGAAAAAAGATTTTCGTTGATACTTCTTTAAAAATTTCCTTCGTTTTTTTTTTTCTTTTCAATTTTGTATTAATTGCCAAGTACCTCAACCTGATCAGCCACTTGAATTGCCTTCCATAGAACATCATTCTCTAATGGACATCCCTTCCTAGTCAATAAGTGGTCTAGTTGATTTGCATTTCTTGGGGTACAAGAAATTCCACTCGACCCCTACAAATCTCATTCTTTCTTTGACGTGATGCATGTTAGGTTGTTGTGATATGTTATAATTATGAATTTACTATGCTGATGCAAGTATATACGGTTAACAAGTCATATAGTGATAAGAAGGATGTTAATCTCACGAGTATGGAATGCTGAATAGCATAAGTGTAACAATTAAATAGAATAATTCAATGATTTTGGAGCTAGGAAATCTAACTACTAAATACATAATAAATACAACTACATAAAACGAATTCAGAATTGAAAGTAAAAAAAAAAAAAAATGTTAACAAAAGGATATGTCACCAGATGATAGATTTTAATTAGGGATTTATGGATTCTTAAGTGTGATGTTCATGAGATATAGCGATGCATGCTGCAACATTATTAGCAACACACTAAACATGTTGTGAGTAAATGAACAAATTGTTGTACTTGTCAGGAGGGATTGATGGTAACTATGCTAAGCAATGGAAGCATGTCGGTCAAATGGTTAGAGTCTCAACTTTCCCAACATTTTAATATCCCTAGCTACTCAAAGTGACACTATCCATTATCGGGTTAAGAAAGTCCTTGGCTCTKGAATTGGGATTGCCYTGTCACACCAATCCCTGGAACCTACTTAAAGAATGCTATTTGGGTCATAAGTCAATGTGTTGTCGCAATGATTAGTATCTCAGTTGTATTAGCTTGTGTCTTGAGTTCTAAACTAAGGTCCCTTGTAAGAAAGTTGTCCTGTCACAACAATCCTAAGAATGTGCATAAAGAGACAGTTTGGGCATATACTTGCGCCATGGATATGCTACAACATACTCTCTGATGCATTACACTACTTGGGCCACTCGATCCAATCTCTCACTTCCCCAAGCAATGGAATTGACATTCTAGTGTTTCAGCATTAAATTCAAGACTAACAAGAACTCTACATTAGAGTATAACCTAAAATGCATTGGAGGACATGCATGTAATGTTATGTCATCAATCATACAAAATCCACCCACATTACCAAGTCTTTCCACTAGTTCGAGGAGTTCAATTCACTGCTCTTGACTCAAGCTAAGATAAAGAATAAAATAAAGAATTCAAACACTTGGGTAAATTGAAAATAAGATTAAACACTTTAAGTAACGCATCATTATCACTTAAGTTCATCAATAAAACGAACTAAAAATAGATTTAGCTCACGCAAACTATCAAAACAAAAATTTGCAAAGTCATCCTGTTCATTAAATATATCAAAATAAATTCAAGTAAATTATAAATGGAAAACAGAACGAAAATTAAAGACAAGTTCAAAAACACTTCTGTAAAGAAACTGTGCGCTATATAGTCATTATTAATGTTGCAAAATTTGCTTCACAGTCGAGTTCAAGCTTCTATTCTTGAACTTCTTCTCCAATCAAATGCTCTATCACAACCTTTGAAGGGCCTTCTGTGGCTTCTTTGATCCTAGGCCGAGCTTCCATATAGCACCACTTGCAATAGTTAGCAACATCTGAATATTTTATGAATTCTTTTAGCTTCCTTTCTTCTACTCCTTGTTTCCACAATGACATTATGTCATTCTTTCTTCCTTTTTCCCTTCCGTCACCTCCCACATTTAGCATAATTGTGACTGCAAGTTGCAAGCTGTTGAGTAAATTGCTTGTCTTTTCCATGATGCTACAACAAAGTGGTGCCATAAGTTATACTGTAACATGCACTCAATCATATTTCTTTCTCATTTTTCTCTAATTTCAGTCATTCACTGTCCTGCACAACTTAAATATAATTTAGTTTCTACTCTCCATAATTATGTCAAAATTACATTATTCATGTATTTTAAAGGATAACAGTCATATATGCACAAAGGGACTATTAATAATCACGAATTCCAGATTAAAGTGAGGTAATTTTCTAAAAATGTGATATAAGAGTAATACTAATTAAACACTTATCAATGCACCATGGATCCTAGCAGTTTAAGTCATCAGCAACCTCATGTATTTTTTGGACAACCAATAGRCGATCCGATTTTACCAAGTAGTACTCCAGGTCCTAGGGTTTGGAACTTCCCCTTCAATATTTCCATTAACTCCATGTGCTCAATCCTAGTACCTCTATAAATCCTCGACTCAGTGGCGGTTGAAACATCACTGTCCGAGTACTTGATCACCACACATACTCCTCTCTTATCATCCTATCAGTCACCATCTACATTCATTTTGGGACTCATTTGAGGTGGCTTCCACCRCCCGATTTCTTCACTTGCCTYATGCACAAGCAMCATTTCCCCTTGTGATCCATTATGTTATCTTTGGAAAATGCCACTACCTCCTCGTTGATGGTGTAATAGTGTTTGAGAACCCRTTTTGTTCCGTGCGTAAGAAATCTCTAAAATCAACACCCATACTATTTGAATGCCCTTCTCAATTAGTTGCTCCCTGTTCATGAGCAAATTCACAAGCAGTTCTTTCAGTATCTATATCCCATGCATCGCGCATCCAATATCCACCATTGCCTTCTTTCATATGCATTGCACATATCTCCAATTAAGTATGAGGTTCAATACTAATTCCATCATGCATCTGCAGAACGGGTAATACAAAATCTCATTATCAAACCTCCTGGCTAAGTTTGCATGTATAGGGAAAATCCCATGGCAGAGATTTGGTGCGAAGACCGTTGGTATTTAGGGAATCTACAACTTGCACAAATGTGACCAAAAGGCACCAGCTAGTCCAGTCAAGGTTGAGAAGTTTGTATCAAATTTATAACATCTATCCATAAGTGAAGAGAAATGTAGTTGTTGATTGTTGTGATTTTCGTCATGCGATATTATATATATGAGTTCATTAAATTTGTACCAATATACATGATCAAACAATAATATAGTGATAAGTGGATGTCGATCCTTCTAAAATTGATTTCTATAGCATGAGTATGATAGTTACAAAGAATAGTTCATTAATTTGATGGTTGGTAATATATCTACTAAATACAAAATAAATACACTAAATATAGTGGATCAAAATTGAAAGCAAAGACAAGTAAACTAAAGGATAAATAACTGATGCTAGATTATAATTAGGAATTTATGGATCCCTTGAGTGTGACGTTCATACAATATAGTCATGCATGCTACAACATTATTCACATCATACCAATGAAGTAGTGAGAATGCATATACATTTCCTTACTTGTGCTGAAGGAATAAAGACAGGTATGCTAAAGCAAAATGGGAGTATGTCGGTCCAAATGGTTTGAGTCTCTACTTTCCTAGTGTCTTGATCCCTAATTGCCCCCTTGACATTATCTATCCTATCTYGAGGCATCTAAATCYTTGGTCCCATAAGTGGGATTGCTCTACCAGAGCGAAATCTGAAACCTACGATTAGAACATTATTTTGCAATGACATAACAATATATGATCCATCCTCAAACGATAAGGTTTAGCCTTATCAGCTTTGTTCGAATCCTAACTCAGGTTCCTTAAAAGGAAGCTGCTTTCTCACCATCAATGCTAAGAACCTATAAAAGCCAATTTGGGCATAAACTTGTGCTACAAACATGCTACAACGTCATTCTCTAGTGCATATATTACTTGGATCACTCAATGTACTCCCTAACTACCCAAGCAATGGAATTGGCCTTAATGTCCAAAATTCTTCCTCTGTATTTAAGAGTATACTCACACCAAGAATGCGAATTATGATCAAAACATTAGAATGCAAAAGAGGACATATGGAAATGCTATATATGTCATTAGTCATCCAAACCACTCACGTTACCCAACCCTTTCTACTAGATCAACCAACCCATCTACTGTTCTTGACTAAAACTAAGATGATGGTTTAATATTTGGCTTTGAACTCTTTGGTAAACTATTGATAAGTCTAAGTATGCATAACTTAATTAGCACATCATCGAGAATTAAGGTCACCACAAACCCTAACTAAARCATAAGATTAGTTAATGCTCATATTATAAAATACAAATTTGCACAACACATAAATTCTATTGTTAAAAAGATCAAATATTAGTTCAATTCAATAAAAAAAAGATTGGAATATAGTAAGTAAGTTTAGGAAACTTTTGTAAAATAGAGGTGCACTTCTGTAATCTTTAGTGTTGCACCAAATACTTCAGAGTTTAACTTTTGATAATATGTATTTATACTCAACTAGACTATGAATAAAAATAATCTCAAGATACTTGATTTTTGCATGATCATTGAGTTTCAACCCACTGGTCTATTAGTCTATGTAATGTTATTTACAAAATAGCTGTAAAGACTATTGCAAATGAGAATCCCGCGGGTGTTTCACTTCGACAATAGATGAAACTCAGAAAGCTTTCATGTGTTACCGGCTTATTATTGACAATGCAATATTCGCATTTGAGGCTTTTTATTTGCTAATAAAGGACATGGTGGAAGGTGACAGATGGCTTTGAAACTAGATATGAGTGAAGCCTATGATAGGGTCGAAGTGCTTGCTTGGAATGGATGCTGCGAAAGCTTGGATTACCGAATGAGAGTTGTAACTATTATTATGAAATGTGTTAGATCTATTGCCTCCCGAGTTCTGGTTAATGGTATACTGGCACGTCAATTTCGGCTTAGTAGAGGAATTTATCAAGAGTGCCCATTTAAATTTCTTCATCAAAGATGATAGAGTTAGTTCATCTCCTCTTAAAAGCACACAACGTAGAAATGTTCATAGTACACATGAGAAATGTTCTTATAAACACAAAAGCAGCGACTTTGGATATTAATATATTAATATTATAACTTATTTATAATAGGAATCATATGTTTAGAAAGGATGAAAAATTTTCTAGAACTTGTCAAAGCACTGGATATTCTAGAATAAATTTGGAAAAAGAAGGATAAAAAATATGATGTTGATTTGTTCTACTTATTCATCATCAGTAAATTAGAAATGCATATAATTTCAAACTTATACCATATATGGTTGTTAGATTTAGTTGCAATGCTTGTCTAGATTCATGTTGAAGCACTGGATATTTTAGAATGAATTTGGAAAAAAGAAGGATAGAAAATATGAGGTGATTTCCTGTTGATGCATATCCARCTTGATTTCGTATCCTGTACTTCATCATAGTAAATATGATTCCTTCTATAAGCTTAATATACAATACATGGTTGCCAAATACAGTTGCAAGTGCATGTCTAGATTCATGTATTAGTATAAACTATATATTCATTTTCCATTTTAAGCAAATCGTAAATGCACATAGTGTTTTCCTATTTTACACTYAATTCACCACTATATATATGCTCTTTTTGTGTGAATGTACCAAACACTCAAACCATATTAAAGATCCAAGTCCTGAGAGGTTTGAARGCCTTGCAACATCTTTGAGAATGGCCTCTGAAAATATTGTAAGAATTTTCAAAAGCTTTTTACATTATGAGATCCTCCCTAAATTTTTGGAAGAGAATATGAAAGTGGAAGAAATTTTGATTTATTTGGTTTACTTTATTATGGTGGCAGGTTCTCAACGCACTGGCTCCACTAGATGACACCAATGACAATGTAAGACTTACTATTTTTACGTACTCATTTCAAATTTTACATTTTTTTTGAGAATGTCATTTCAAGTTACTATTAATGATGATTGTAGCATGGACAGGGTAAAAAAGAATACAAAGTTATCAACACCTCATATCTTGACTTTAAACTTATTCCSGTCAGTAAAGAACCCATCATGACCTATGCTTTAGCGTTTGATGAGGTAATTAAATAAATGATTTTTTTTAAATTTTTCTATATTTCAATTTCTTCTCTAAAAGTTTTGAATTAACAAGCTGCACAATATTATGTCTTTTTTGTGCAGGTTGATGAACAAAACTCAGTTGATGCTACCAAAGGATGGATAAGGACAACTAAACAGTGACCTACTGGAATGAAAGATAACGTAAGTTACATGAATAATTAGTATTTAATTAGTTAATTATAATCAATTTGCACAAGCTGATCAACATGATTACCATTTTTCTCAAAACAATTTCCTCTTATCAACTCTCACGACTTAAGGCTTTTGTTATAATGTTTTATGTTGTAGACTTACCAACACCCAACCTGTAGTAGAAAATTATGATCTCTTGCAGAGGTAAAGCAACACATTCAAGTGAATTATGATCCTTGGGATGGAAAAATAAAGTGTAAAATCTCAGAAGGTCATGGCGTAAGTTGTGGTTGTATATTAAATCTAACAAAATATGAATTAAAATGATTTTTTTGTTTAGTTATTTCAAGTTTATCTGCTAATTCTATTCAACTGGTTTTGTAGATGTATTTTTTGATAAATTCATCAGAAGTATCTTCTTGGAACAAGGGAAGTAATTCTGTGGGCAAGACAAAACTGAAAAGAGTGATGAGCAACAGTATTGAGTACAAAAGAAAGGATAAAGTGCATCTTACTGAAGATTCTTGTAATCAAGCCAATCAACCCCAACTGAACCGGACTAATGTAATGCACAACATTCTTTTCACTTCCTCTGAATTCACTTGCGGCATCCAGTCCTCCTCTCAAGGTTGTCAAGAACAAGTTAATGTAGATGATATGATAAAAGTTACTCAGGAGCTATTGCAAAAACACCCCCAATTGCTTCAGATGTTCCTTGAGTAATCTTCACAACAAGTACAATCTTTCACTTAAAAAAACTTGAACTCCGTTGTACTAAATTTCTTGGTAGTTTGAAATTACTTTTTCTTTTGCAAATAATCGATTCTTATGGCGAATAGATGCCTTGGATCATTTAAGCTGTGATATATCCCTTTTAGCTGTGATCTTGTAAAATATGAAACTGTAGGTTATATTGATCTTTCTTGATGTAGTAAATACTTAAATAACTTTGCACACATAAAGCGACACTATCTTTTTATGTTAGATTTTCCAGTCAGCCGGGAACACTAAATTTATTGGCAAATGTGTTTTTCAAAAAGATTAACTTCCCATTTTCCTCTAAAATGATTTACTTTTTCATTATGTTGTATTATTTTGGGCGTTTGGTTAAGGTTAAACTCAAAATTTAGTCTGTTTTATCTTACTGTTGAAAAATATTAACTTTGTTATGCTGTTTGCTTATTCTATATATATTAACTTTCTTTTTATGATAGATCTGATGGCTTACATTAGTATAAGTCTTATTTATTTTTATTATCAAATAAAGTTTGATTTGTGCTAGAAAAATATAGGACTTGGATATTTTTCTATTCTAAACCCTTTCAAGGTTACTTAATGGAAAAGAATGGAAAGAAAAGTAAGGTCTCCTTTCTAAAGTAAAAGGAGAGTTTGGTATCTAGTAAAATAGCAAGAGATTCAGCACATGAACATCATCTAATGATAACTTCTGGAGCTTTTGGAGAAGCATGCATATTTCCTGAGGACAGTATAACATATTTTTATAAATGAGATTGTCACGCCATAGATCTCCCAGCAAATATAATGAAGCAATCTGAAGTGAACTTTGCTTGAATCAATTCCACCAGTCATATCCGAGTCCATGTAACCTGTTTGAGCTAGAGCTTCTAACGACAAAAGCGCAACTTCGTATTAATTAAAATACAATGAAGGTATCTAAAGATTAATTTCACTCCACTCCAATAATCCTTCTTGAATGGCAAAGGAACCTGGAGACTAAATGAATCGCATGAGCTCCGTACACCTATTACAATTTTCACTGCCCAATGGCCAACTCTGTCACATGGTTAAGGAATAAATACTTGTGCAATCAGCCACGGTCACCTATAACCTGAGCAAATTCGTAAGCTTTTCCAAATCCACCTTTGAGATGCACATGAAATATATGAAAAACAATCATTTAAGAAAATTCTAGTACATTGATGCTCAGGATGTTTTGACGGGGGCGTCAAATGAACACATAGAAAATCAACGGAAAGTCATGGATGGATCATAGCTAAGAGGCAAGAAGGACAAGGGTTGTGGGATTTGGAGCGTTTAAATATAGAAAAACTTGCTAAACAAGGGTGGAGAATATGCCAAAATCCTAATTCACTARKAGCCGGACACTTAAAATGAAAATACTTCCAGCATATTATATTCCTTCTTCCTGAACAAGGGTCACAACATTCTTTTATTTGAATGAGGATACTGAAGGGTGAAAAGTTGCTGCAGATTGAATGAAGATACTTCTTCTAAACCTTTTTACTTTTAAACATTCGATTTTACTTCATTGTGCAACAAATCGTCGTTCACTGCATTGAAGTTTTTCCAGCTATTCATGTAGCAGTTTTTTCCTATTTCTTTTATGTTTCCTGCTATCCATTTTACCTGAGTGTGCTGGAGAATTTTTTATTTCTTATTTTTTAGGCAATGTTTGTTAGTTTTATGTTTGATGATTTATTATGTTTTCTAATTTTTTATTTGTTCACCGCACAATTTATGTTTGTAATGAGTGTTGAATTGTAAGAACTAATGATATTCCAATTTATTGTTTTATGATTTATGTGTACTGTGTAGTCCTAATTAATATAATTGCATTGGAAGAACGGTAAGAATGGTCATTGATGTTTCACTGTAAAAATTTTRAACAATGCACTATATAGTGATGTTGTTTTCTAATTTATTCTGTTCRTTGTAAGGAGTAGTGGATTAAAGTTGCATTTATTCATTGTCATAGATGGAATTTGTCTTGGTTTGAAAAGTACATATTTTTTCTCCAAATAGAGTGAATTTATTTGCAAATTAGCACTCAAGAAAGTATCAAAATGAAAAAAAGATAACTGATGTTTGTGATTTGGTAGTGAAAATCATAAGGTTAAAGTGGATTTATAGAGTAATGAGTTAAGGACAACATCATAAGTCAACACCGATGTTGTAGTATTTTTTGCAATGCCGACAGCTATATTAAGGAGCAATAGTGGTTTTATCCTTCTTTTTCCAAATTTATTCCAAAATATCCTATGCTCTGACACGCTTTAGAAAGTTCGTCTCTCCTTCTTTTAGAAGGAGATGAACTGACCCTCTTATCTTTGATGAAGAAATTCAAATGGGCAACCTTGATGAATTCCTCTACKAGGCCAAAATTCACATTCCAGTATRCAATTAACTAGAACTAGGAAAGAGACCAAGCTAACACATTCTATAATAATAGTTATAATTCTATTCGATAATCCAAGCTTTTGCATCAACCATTCCAAATAAGCCCTTTTGACCCTATCATAGGCTTTACTCATATCCAGTTTCGAAGACATCCACGCCTTTTGCCCTATCCTTTTGTTAGCAAATAGAAAGCCTCAAATGTGATTA
>MEJB01000863.1:149980-168574 GCA_001752375.1 Rhazya stricta
AAATGGCCTCATTGAGGAACAATTATTGAACTTTAAAGTAAAAGGTAAACTTACTAGTATTAGTAATTTACCTTTCAAATTATAGCAATCTTTTTAGATTAGTCAGACTTAATGTAACAAAAAACTTGGAGACAATTGGATGAAGAGAAATATTAACAAGCTTGAAAATAGACAACGATTTCACTATTAGGTAGCTGATGGGGATTTGTAAACAGACAGTATTGGGATTGAGGATGGCTGATGCTTTCAAACAACTCCATTCGTTTTCCCTTCCGTGATCTTTAGCTTGATTCTGTAACAAAGAAAAAGAAGCAAAAACATTTCAGCCAATCTCGTACATATAGAAGCTAAAGTTTGCACATTCTGCAAGTAACTAAGGCAAAAGATAAGTTATGATGGTTCATATAGCCATCAATCAGGCAATGGCACCATGAACTATAATCTTCAATTTAATTTAGCGACCAATGTGACTTGCAGAATTCTCTAGAGACTATCCTTATTAAGAACCATAAACCTGAATAGGTTGGTTTAGATCCCATTTATTCGCGGCCAACTTTCAAATTCTCTATCTCTTAATCACCAACGAGAAGTAATGACTTGAATACAAAACTAAATACAATTAATAACTTGTTTTTCTTACCCTCATCTGGGTGGCTGCGGAAAAAGAACTTCCTTGATCCCAACACAGCCTTCCCCTGGTTCCGACCTTGAAAAAGGTAACTTGAGAGGGGGGAAAAAAAAAATTTGTTCTTATGGAAACCAGGAAAATGGGCAAAAGATGTATGGAAGTCGTCATATTACAAACTCAGAAAGCAAGAAGAACTTTGAGTTAGTTGAAGTACTGAAAGGCCATTTTGAAAATTTATTGGAAACATTGGATTTATGTTACCTGTATCACCTGCTTGCCATGCTTTGAAATCATAAATTCTCTTAGCCTTACTCAACATACAGCTCGCAGTATTGATCCGATCAAACGGTTATCTAAACTTCCCATTCTTTGCCTTCTGGGTTCCCTGGATTTTGATGGCGAGTCCACGCGGGACTCAGCAAACTGTTCAGGAAGAACTGCCTACTTGAATGATCTTGGATTAGTATACAGGGACGTTATGAAGCATAAGTTCGTACGCATTAAGCTTGAGAACGTGAGATAAACAAACTCATCTCAGCGCATTCTTTAGGTGCAAGAGTTTAGGTCATCATCCACTAGGTAGACAGCCAATTTCCTCGAATAATGGAGTGACATTGAATCGGGTGCTAACAATTTTTGTATAAGGCAATCTGCTTATTAATATCCTATCGAAACTACTCTAGTTATTTCGCTGGCACTAGATAATCATATCGAGATAACAATTAGCTTAAAAATTCACAGTGAATACACTTGATGTATGTATAAACACATGTAAATAATTGAGAAAAAGCTTTTCATGTGTGAATTTCAGTTGAATGTAGGAGTGCAAGCTTTCTTAATAGAGCAATCTGGTAGCGAATCTATAATATAAAAGCAGCGAGGATACCAGTCTGCATATCCATTGCGGTAAAACATATCAGTGAATGCGAGGCCCAGTATTGGGTTTTAATCCTATTTTGCCTGATCATTCCTTGATGAGATCCAATAACTAATTGAGATTTGAGAGCCAAGCTCTCTTTCGTGACCTAATTAATAGAAAAGGCAAGATCTAGTATGATAGTGTCACTATCAGTATGATGAATAAATTAGCAAATGGAAAGATTTAGCCAAAGCATTGGCCAGTCATCAAGGCAAGTTTTAAGAAAGGGTTATTCAGTCAAAGTCTATGGTGTCCTGTGATGAATCAAAGGTTGTACTCTGGAAGTAAACAATTTGTCTTACCAGCATACAATTGATCCTTGAGAGCATTCCATGCAGATAACTGCCCAAATCTAGAGCAAATACGCATTAAGTGACACGATACATCCACAATGGACCAACCGCAAGAAAGGATACAAACTTTGCTTGCTTAATACTTAATGTTCATAACACTTTTCCTATATTATTATGGGAATTTAGAAACTTGTTTCAACAAAATTATCCCAAAATAAAATTTGGTACCTTGTTAGATACTTTTGCAAATTAAAATATTTACATTGTTTGCGTTTTTACAAACCACCCTTAATAAGAAATGTAAAACTCTTGTCAAATGTCTAACCTAAGATCAAAAGTCTCATTCAGAAATAAATCAGAGGCCCCTGAAGTAAGCTATGAAGTATGAACTTTATCTTCCAAATATGTTTCTTACCTTGCCACAAGCTTCACAATCTCTCCGTCCATCCTCATTTGAATGGAAAGTGTCAGAGAACCTTCCCTCGTCATAGGCAAAAGTACATGGAAAAGATCAATTACGAAGCAAAGGTGTATACAATATTGAAAAGGAAATGCATGCATGTGTAATAAAATAATAAATAAATAAGAAAATCAGATCAAGGAAACTTAACAAAWGTATAATAATATCTCATGCGTATCACGATTGAAAACCTTGTTGCGTAATGAGCAAAGCATCATTCTTGATTGTGGGACTGGGTAAATATTAGATTTGATTTGCGAAATATACAATCAAAGTACGCAATAGCAATTAAATGATCATAAATGGTACAAAATTTATCGGTTGTCGAAACTAAAGAAATGACAAGCTTTTATATTTGGATGAATGCACCTGAACCAATTAGTTTGTTTCCGAACTTCTCATGCCACGGTTAATGACTACCTTAGAATTATCCAACTATATATCCTTCATATCTAAAGACAATTTCTCAAAAAGGGAATTATAACTCTCTAAGTGTACATGATATCAAAATCTATGATGTCTCAAATAATTACTTTCATATATAGATACAAGCAAAGCTGGTTATACACATACATAACTACACGACAGCAAAATCATTAATTTCCAAGTTTTAGGAAAGCTACCTAGGTTGACAAATGAAGACATCATGGCAGAATGGCTGCTAGAAAATTATACTAATTTTGTACCTCAGCATCACTGCTGACGAGGACATCTGGGAAATGTAGTTCCCAACTTTGAGTTTCTATAATTAGCAATCCTATAGATTTACAAATCTTGCTAGCATTTCATTCCTGTGCCTGCTTGTTTGCCAGTTGAAATTGAGGGCTGAAATCAAATTAGTTCCCCACTTACCTTTCCAGGTCTCCTTCACCAAGAAAAATCCGATATCAAGACCTGAACCTTGCCCAAAATGGAAAAGGAGAGAAACTAAACCGAAAGAAGTCTAAAAGCTTATACCTATTAAGTGATTGCTTAGGAAACAAGCAAAACACAGCAAAACCGGAAAACTCATTAGATAAGTAAACCCCCCGAAAATTCRAGAATTAATTGASAAATGCATGAAAAGTGGAATCAATAAAACTCATTTTTCTCGAATCCAAGCGACAAGAACTCAAGCAGAACAAAATCAGACTAATGATATGCCAGCGAAACTCTAAAAGGCCCGCTTTTTACATTTCTCACAAAATTGAAGTAAAAACTATTTGAATTCGAGTCTGCAAGTATTCCTATCTGATGCCAATCGTAAAGGGAGGTAAGTGAAGCATACCCGCAGGGTTGGCAGAGCAGGGCGAACTGGCCGCTGCGCAGGCGCCAACCGTTCTTGAAGTGGTTAAAACTGGAGTTTGAGTCTTCGCAATTGAAGCAAACAATCTTTGATGAAGGAGCCATGGAAGTTTCAACCACAAAAATTTCGACACCCTTCAGAGAAGAAGAAGAGAGTATAGAGTGAACTGTGACTGTTCTTACTTCATAGTTCCAGAAAGGTACAGTACATGGTGTGAGAGAGAGAGGCTTTTCCTTTTGATTATTTCAGGAGTCTGGGAAAATAAAAGAACATATATACTCACAATTACCACATGTAAATTTTAAAACAACTTAGGGGAAGAAATGGTTTAGACCAATTGTTAACTTGCCATGCTTATCTGGCATACTCCCATTTGTTATTGTCAAGTAATAAATCATTATTGTAAAAAAATAAAATATAGTATCAAATTATATATAACTCTTAGATGAAAAATAAAAAGAATAAAAAGAATAAAAATAAAATTTGTGCAATAATTTTTGATTATATAAATTCAGCAAATGCATTTCCATTCGCTTTATCATTTTAGTTATTAAAATATAAGTTTTCCTCTCCATAATATTGTAGATACGGAAAGATTATTCAATTAAATTTTCATAACTTATTTAATTAATTAAGAGTTAATTTTAAATGCTTCCTTTTATGTGAGGGAATATTTGATATTTTTACAATCAAAGGTTGACATGTGTCAAGATAACAAGGTTCGGTTAGTGGGGATCAATGATACAGCTCAACGAATAAGTAATGCCACATTATTCCTAGATATGAGTTCAATCAATCAAATCAATTTCCTTTACTTATAAATAGGGGTCAATGCATACGGGGAAGTACTCTTAATGGATGAAGATTGTATAATGGAGAGTAAGGCTATTCCTTCAGTGAATTGACGAGTCAATTTCTTTGAGATGAAACACAAACAATGAGGGTTTTGGAAGAGCCTACTGAACTAGCAACTATTTTAAGGCAAAAAAATCACTAGAAATATCATAAAAGAGCAAAAGAGCGTAAAATATATATAATTACCACATGTAAATTTTAAAAGCAAAGAAATGGCTTAGACCAAATGTTAATTTGGCATGCTTATTTGGCATACTCCCATTTGTTATTGTCAAGTAATAAGTTAGTATCAAATTATATATAGCTCTTAGAAGGAAAAAAATAATAAAAATAAAATTTTTGCAATAGCTTTCGAGTGTATAAACTCTGCAAATGCACTTCCATTCGCTTTATAATTTAAGTTATTAAAATATAATTTTTCTTCTTCGTAATATATTTATAGTCGTCGACATTTCTCCACATGTTAAAAAATATAAAAAAATTACATAATTGAAGAATAATAGTTTTGACTAAGTAATTTAGATAAGCACTGGATCTCTTTTGATTGTTAATGATTCGATAATTGGGAAAGTAATTCGACTCTTAATTATTAAAATTTGAAATTTGAAAAATTACTTTAATTTTTCAAAAGGGATGTAATTATTCAAGACAAGAAAAGTAATTGCAAAGTATTTGAAAAAGAACATCTTCATGAATTTTTAAAGAACAACTTCTTCTTGAATAGATACGAACTCTTTCTTGTAGAATGAATATTAGCTTCAAGTTGGGTAGCGAATCACACTTAAACGAAATATTTGTCCCCATCAAATCTATRCAAATAGGTTACGACAAATCTTGCTCAAAAATACAATGAAGCTTTCTCTAGTCTTTTGTGTTTTGTACTATCACTACTTAAGCAAACTATGACGGAACCTTCAATACTATTAAGAACTGTTTGTCTGTCATGACCAACCTTTAWMCTATTTATAGTAAATACATGACCATTCATTAGACATGTCTTTGATCAAATCCCTCTTCATTTGAAGGGCCTAAAGAGACATRTTTCTAAATCAAGTACCTTTTCATTTCAAGTGTCACAAAGACACATTTTATGAAGATTAATTTTGCCAATTYTACAATATAAATTTGATTGTATTGTGTAGAATTAACGAGAGACTATAATTCTTTTCTTAGTTTTGATGACTTGATCTTGCCATTGCATGAAATTTTTCATTTCTTGGATGGATTACACATACATACCTGGGTGACTTTGAATTCATCCCAGATTTTGGACTCCCCATTAAACTCGATTGCTCTATAGAACTTTTGTCCAAAGCCTACCCCTTTTTTATCATCATCGTCATAAGGAGTGACTCTGAAAAAATGTGGAGTTATTTATTCAAATTCTTGAGAATAAAAGATGAATGGGGCTTATAATCTGAAAGTGATCCGAGTTGCTCCCTCAAAATTTGACTBGTACTCAAAGAAACATAATGCACTATAAAGAGACGTTACTTTAATGTAACATTTCGCTTACTAACTTAAGAATGTAATTCTCAGAAAAGGAGGTGGGAGCGGTGTAGCTCAGACAGCATGAGATGATGCTAAGATAATAAAATGAAAGAAAACATAATCATAGAGCATTTTGGTAGATGGGATTCTTGATGTTTTCTTTTCATTCTTTAAGCCTTTGGTCACTTTCAGATGTCATTTTCAAAGCTTCATTAATATTTTTCCTTACATATTATATAATATAATTACATATATTTCTATCTTCTCTTTTTTTCTTTTTCCTTTTGAAATCAATTACATACCATTCGTTCCATCCCATCAGAACGGTTACACATTAACTTTACTAGTGCTGGTGTCTTGCTTTGAATATCTTCTCACCTTGTTTATATTTTCATCCACGATTTGGACCAGCTAGTATTTGACGAATCTACAACCTCCATAAATATGACCAAAATTACCTAACTAGTCCAGCCGATGTTAAGAAGTTTGTGTTAACTTTATGATATCTATCCATGATTCCCTCCCCACTCAATATGTCGATCATGGCAGGAAAGTCCCTTACACGTCATTGTGCATGCCAAATTTGTGTGTCTTAAAACCATCAAAAATAAATTAACCTACTCTCGATGGATGAAAATCATAAAGTGGAAAGAAATGTAGTTGTTGATTGTTGTGATTTCTGTGATGCAATATTATATCTGAGTTCACTAAAGTTGCACCATTATACACGATATAGTGATAATTGGTTGTTGATCCCACGAAGATTGAGTGTTATAGCATGAGTACGACAGTTGTAACAATTAGTTCATTAATTTGATGGTTGTAAATAAATTGTAAATGTAAATAAATTGTGAATAACGTTTCTGCCTTTGAAAGCCTAGGGACCCTAGGGTTTAACCTCTATAAATAGAGGGTTTTGGTACATATTATGTTAATGACAATCTCACTCTCATTTTCTCTCTACTTCTCTTCATTCTCTAACTACAAAACTTCTTCTTCTTGTCCTTTCCCAAATTATAACATGTTATCAACACAAGTGTGTACCTCTATCAAGCTTTTAGTTGCACGAATCTCTACCTTTATCAAACTTTTGATTGTACGAGTCTTACTCTTATAAAGTTCTTGATTGGATGCTAATCTCTTATCTCTATCAAGGTTTTGATTAGATAAGAGTCCCCGATTGAGGTAAGTTCAATTTTAATCTAAAAGCTTGAGTTTTTTCTTTTTTTATGCTCAATGCAACTACATAAATATTAGTTAATCCGATCTTTTAATATTTTATTTCATCATTATAGTGATTTTGTCAAAAAATTATATGAAAATTTCCATGTGTGCCACTTGTGCTTAATTTCATTGTTGTGTCATCGTTGAATTTCAAAATAATCTTTTTCAAACTTGTCTTTTATATGCCACTTTCATGTTGCACCTATGTTATGCATGTAGCATGTGCCACATCATGTAGATAATCTCATGCCATCTTTCTTAAACCATCTACATGTGTCTTTTATGTATATTTCTTGAATAATGATTAATTTTTTATAATTACTTATTAATTTTATGTTATGTTTATAAAAGATACTTATTCTATTAATATCAATAGCTTTTTTTTAATTCTTGAGGTATTTAGTTTCTATCACAAATAATTCATTTAATATGATCTAATAATCATAATATTAATRTTTCCTATGAATATTGAATTATTGCTCTTAAAGTAGTAATAGYGTAGCTGTTAGCAACATGATATTAAGTTCGTGAAGACTATTAAACTATTGTTGTAAATTAATACTATCTACTCTTGAAGAGAAYATTACCATATAAACATTTTTAAATAAAATTAATTATTGTTCCTCAAGTAACAATAGTCTAAATGAACATTATTTGTTCTTGAATAACATGATATAAATGATCCCAATATTTCTGAAGAATATTAAACTATTATTTTAAACTAATATTATATACTCATCAAGGATATATAATAATCTAAATATTCAAGGAGAATATTGAAATATTGCTCATAAAGTAGCATTGTAAATTATTGATATTATATTATATTCCTGATGAATATTCAAAGTTACTTTAAGTGATATTATTTAAGTTTGAAGAGTATATTTGAATCCAAATAGTTTTAATTGAAGCATATCGAACTATTGTCCATGAATTAACAAGTGTTTAAATAAATTATTGCATTTGAAAAATATTTCTATTATGCTCCCGAAGTAGCACCTGTCTTGAAAATGATACGAAATAATTTAGAGATATTATGTATAATCCCTGAAGGAATATGTATATTTTTTGTCCTGTTGACATTATCTCTTGTTGTTATCGTACAATTACACAAACGAAAAATATAACCAAGTCTAAATTCATTGCAGTACACATTCGATAATATTAATTATCGAAGACCATTAATGCCAAAATCCACCTTAAAAAGGGTATGGAGAGATAATAAAATAAGAAAAGAACGAATCCCAACAAGATTATGCAAAAGGACTAATTTGCCTTTATCATCAACTCCACGATATCTTGAGAATAGAGAAAGTACCTGTTGACCTCCAATCCATTTTTATGCCCTTGAAAAATTTATTCTTGCACCATTAAGTGATATTGCTCCTAATTTAACACCAAGATTTCTCTTGATCCTCCGGTGCTACAGAAATCAAGTTAAAGGCTGAATATCCAAATCAAAAGCAATAATAATCCTTACTGGCTAATCCAACATTTCATCGATGAATTACAATGAAAAATTATCCTTCCATGTAGATTTGTTAAGCTTTATGTAGTTCATGCATGCTCTCCATCCGATCACMAGAGACTCATACAATCAAAAGTTTGAAAGTGATAGTGACTCGTGCAACCAAAAGCTTGATAGACGTAGATAGTCGTGTGGATAACATGTTATAATTTGGGAAGGAAAAGGAAGAAGAAGACTTGTAGTTAGAGAATGAAGAGAAGTAGAGAGCAAATGATGTAGAGATTGACATTGACATAATATGTATCAAAGCCCTCTATTTATAGAAATTAAACCCTAGACTTCTAGGCTTTCAAAGGTAGAACGTCGTTCACAATTTATTTTTAGCAACAACTCATTTTTTATCGATATTTCAAATTTTGACTTTTTCCAAGCTCATTACTCTATAAATCGACTTTAACCTTATTTCACAAAAATCAATTATCTTTCTTTCATTTTGATACTTTCTCGAGTGCTGATTTGCAAATAAATTCACTCTATTTGAGAAAAAAGAAATCTACTCCTTGAACCGMACCAATTCTATCTATGACAATGAATAAATGCAAYTCTAACTCCACCAATTCTYACAATGAACAGAATAAATTAGAAAACAACATCAGTAGACAGTGCAATGTTTAAAATTCATACAATAAAACGTCAATGACCATAAATCTTACATTTCTTACAATGCAATTATATTAATTAGGAGTGCACAGTACACATCAATYAGAATAGCATCAGTTCTTACAATTCACCACTCATTATAAACATAAATTGCGCRTTCAAGAAATAAAAAATTAGAAAACATACTAAATCATCAAACATAAAACTAACAAACATTAGCTTAAAAAAAATAAGAAATAAAAAATCCTCCAGGCCAGTTAGGTAAAATGGATAGCAGGAAACATCAAAATCTAGAAAAAACTGTTGGAGATTTACCGAATAACAGGAAAAACTTCAACACTTTGTCGTAGTGCTCAATGAAGTAGAATCAAATATTTAGAAGTAAAAAATATTTAGAAGATATATCCTCATTCAATCTGCAGCAACTCTTTACCCTCCAGTATCCTCYTTCAAATTAAAGAAGATCGTGACCCTTGTTCAGCAAGAAACATAAAATATGCTGGAAGCATTTTCATTTTGAGTGTCTGGCTAGTAGGGAATTAGGATTTTAGAATATTCTTCACCATTGTTTAGCAAGTTGTTTTATATTAAAACTCTCCAAATCCCACAACCCTGGTCCTTACTTGCTTCTTGGCTACGATCCATGCATGACTTCCTGGTGATTTTCTAAATGTTCCTTAGGAGCCCCCCGCCAAAACATCCTGAGCATCAACGTACTAGAATTTCTTAAATGATTGTTCTTCATATATTTCATGTGCATCTTAAAGGTTGATTTGAAAAATCTTATGRATTTCGTGTCTGYTTACCCAACTATTTATTCCTTACCCTGTGACAAAGTTTGTCATTRGGCACCGAAAATTGTAATGAGTGTACARMGAGCAATTCATTTTGTCTGCAGGTTCCTWTGCCATTCAAGAAGGGATATTGGAGTGAGTGAAATTAGTCTTCAGATACCTTTCTGGTATTTTAATTAATATGAAGTTGAGCTTTTGCAGTGAGAAGCTCCTGCTCGAACAGGTTACTTAGACTCGAATATCWGTGGTGCAGTCGATTCAAGCAAAGTTCACATTAGATTTCTTGATTATATTTGCTGGGAGATCTATGGCATGAAAATCTCATTTATAAAGACGTGTTATACTGTCCTCAGGAAATATCCTGCTAACCTTCATACTCCTATAACTCTAGAACTTATCATTAGAGAATGTTTTATGTGATGAACCTCTCGTTATTTTACCACATATCACTTACTAAACTCTCCTTTTACTTCAAAAAGGAGACTTTTCTTTTCCTTCATTTCTTTTTTATTAAGTAACCTTAAGAGGGTTTAGGCTAAAACAATATCCAAGTCAGATATTTTTTGAGCACGAGTCAAACTTGATTTGATAATAAAAATAAATAAGTCAATGCATGCCATTACATCTATCATAAAAATAAAGTTAATATATTTAGAATCGACAAACAGCTTAAAGAAAGTTAATATTTTTCATTATTAAGCTGAAATAGACTAAATTTGAGTTTCATCTTAACTAGAGGCCAAAAATAATACAAAATAATGAAAAAGTAAATCTTTTTAGAGGAAAATGGGAAATAAATCTTCTTCAGAAACATATTTGCCAATAAATCTAGTGTTCTCAGCTGACTTGGAAAACCTAATATAAAAAGACAGTTTAGCTTTATATATGCAAAGTTATTCAAGTATTTATTACATCAAGAAATATTAATATTGTTAAAGTAATATAAGATGAAAAAGACTATAACTTTATTCATGTCAAAAAAGTAAAAAAATGATTAATTAATACATAATATCAATATAAGGGGCCTATTTATAGACTACTAGACTACCAAAAAGCTAACAAATACAATCCTATTTTAACTCTATAAACCAAATANAATTAATACATAATATCAATATAAGGGGCCTATTTATAGACTACTAGACTACCAAAAAGCTAACAAATACAATCCTATTTTAACTCTATAAACCGAATACTAATATAGTAATGTCTTTAACATGTCCTGCCAAATTCACAATATTGCATTAACAGCCATCCTGTCCAAATTGTCAAGAACTCCAATACGACCAATATTATGTCTATTTCTTGTAGGTTAATGAACAAAACTCAATTGATGCTGCCAAAGGATGGATGAGGACAACTAATCAGTGCCTATTGGAAAAATAAAAACATAAGGAACATGAATAATTAGTATTTTATTAATTAATTCTACTCAATATGTACAGGGTTACCATTTCTCTCAAAACAGTTTCCTCTTATCAATTCTTACGACTTAACTAGCAAGCATTTTTTTTTTTAAATATTTTATGTTGTAGACTTAGCGGCACCCAAACTCTAGTAGACAGTAACGATCTCTTGCTGAGGTAAATAAAACATCCAAGTGAATTACGATCTTCAAGATGGAGAAACAAAGGGTAAAAGGTCAAAAGTTCATGKTGTAAGTTGTGGTTGTATAATAAATCTAAGAACATGTATGAATTACAATGGTTTATTTGTTAGTTATTCCAAGTGTATCTTCTAATTCTATTCAATTGGTTTTGTAGATGTATTTTTCTTTTTTAAATACTTATTCCAAGTGTATTTTCTAATTCTATGCAATTGGTTTTGTAGATGTATTCTTCTTTTATAATTTTATCAGAAATATCTTCTTGGAACAAGGAAAGTAATTCCTGGGCAAGCGAAAATTGAAAAGATTGATGAACAATGAATTCAAGAGGAAGGATAAAGTGCATCTTGTTGAAAATTCTAGTGATAAAGCCAATGAACCCAACTGAACCAGACGGATGTAATGCACATCATCCTTTTCACTTCCTCTCAATTCGCTTGGGGTGACCAATCATCATCTCAAGGTTGTCAAGAACAACTGAATACACCAAGCGAATTGAGAGGAAGCAAAAAGGAAGCTGTGCAYTACATCAATATCGTTCAGTTGGGGTTGATTGGCTTTATTACCGGAATCTTCAACAAGATAAACTATGTCCTTCCTTTTGTACTCATCATTGTTGCTCATCACTTTTTCAGTTTTTGCTTGCCCCAGGAGTTATTTTGCTTGTTCAGGAAGATACTTCTGATAGATTTATCAAGAAAATATGTCTACAAAACCAGTTGAATAGAATTAGTGGATACACTTCAAATAACTAAACAAATATTAGATTTATTATACAACCACACTTGCACCATGACCTTCTGAGCTTTTACTCTTTGTTTCTCCATACTAAGGATCATAATTCACTTGAATGTTTTGTTTTATCTTTGCAAGATATCATAATTGTCTACTAAAGTTTGGGGGTTGGTAAGTCTACAACATAAAAATTTATAAAAAATGCTTATTCCTTAAGTCGTAAGAGTTGATAAGAAGAAATTGATTTGGGAAAAATGATAGTCATATTTTTCAGCTTGTACCAATTGAGTATAATTAACTAATAAAATACTAATTATTCAYGTGTCTTACGTTTATCTTTCATTCAGGTAGGGTGCTATTCAGTTGTCCTTATCCATCCTTTGGTAGCATCAATTGAGTTTTGTTTATCAACCTGCATGAAAAAGACATAATATTGTGCAACTTGTTAAATTCAAACTTTTTGGAGAAGAAATTGAAATACATAAAACAAAAATCATTTAGTTAATTACCTCATCAAATGCTAAAACTTAGGTCATGATGGGTTCTTTACCACCACGAATAAGTTTAAAGTCAAGATATGAGGTGTTGATAACTTTGTATTCTTTTTCACCTTGTCAATGCTGCAATCATCATTAATATATGTCGTCTCATGTTTCAAGCAACTTGAAAATGACATTCTCAAAAGAATGTAAAATTTGAAATGAATATGTAAAAATAGTAAGTCTTACAGTGTTGTTGGTGTCATCTAATGCAACCTGCGTATTGAGAACCTGCCACCAAAATAAACTAAACCTAATAAATCAGAAATTCTTCAACTTTCATATGCTCTTCGAAAATATTTAGGATGCAATCTCAGAATGTAAAAAAGCTTTTGAAAATTCTTACAGTATTTTCAGAAGCTATTCTCAAAGATGTTGCGTGGTTTTCAAAGCACTCAGAACTTGGATCTTGAATATGATTTGAATGTTTGTGTGCATTTACACAACAAGAGAGGATATGTAGTGGTGAATTGAGTGTAAAATAGGAAAAAAACTATGTGCATTTATGATTTGCTCAAAATGGAAAATGTATATATTGTTATACTAATACATGAATCTAGACATGCACTTGCAACTGAATTTGGCAACCATATATTGTATATTAAGCTTGAAAAAGAAGAATCACATTTACTATGATGAATTCGTGAATACAAAATCAAGTTGGATATGCATTAACACTTAATCACCTCATATTTTCTATCCTTCTTTTTTCCAAATTTATTCTARGAYATCCAGTGCTTCAACATGAATCTAGACTTACATTACAACTAAATCTAACAACATATGCGTTAGAAGTTTGAAACTCTATGCATTTCAGATTTGCTATTGATAAATAAGTGGAACAAAATCTAGTTGGATATGCCTGAACATGAAATCACCTCATATTTTTTATCCTTCTTTTTCCAAACTTATTCCAAAATATCTTGTGCTCTGACACGTTTTAGAAAGTTTTTCATCCTTTCTAAACATATGATTCCTATTATAAATAAGTTAAAAAGTTAAAATATCAATATCCTATGTCACTGTTTATGTGTTACAAGAACATTTCTCATATCCAATATGAACAATTCTATGTTAACAATGCAAGTGTACAAGAATTATAACTTTTTTTSTATTTCTTAACATGCAGAGAAATCTTGAGTATGGTAAATATATTATGAAGGAGAAAATTATATTCAATAACTTAGATTATAAAGCTAATGGAAGTGCATTTGCAGACTTTATTCAATTGAAATTTTTATTTTTATTTTTATTTTCTATCTAACAACTATATATAATTTGTACTATATTTTATTTTATTTACAAAAATAATTTTTTATTTGACAATAACAAATGGGAGTATGCCAGATAAGCATGGCAAATTAACAATTGGTCTAAAATTTACATGTGGTGTGTGTATATATATATATGTATGTTCTTTTATTTTCTTTCTTCCAGACTCCTGAAATAATCAAAACGAAAAGCCTCTCTCTCCCTTTCTGGAACTGCGAAGTGCGAACAGTCACAGTTCACTCTACACTCTCTTCTTCTTCTCCCAAGGGTACCGAAATTTTTCTGGTTGAAACTTCCATGGCTCCTTCATCAAGGATTCTTTGCGTCAATTGTGAAGAATCAAGCTCCAGCTTTAACCACTTCAAGAACGGCTGGCGCCTGCGAAGCGGCCAGTTTGCCCCGCTCTGCCGACCTTGCGGGTATGCTTCAATTCCCTCCCCTTATGATTGGCATCAGATAGAAATACATGCAGACTCGAATTCACATAGTTTTTACTTCAATTTTGTGAGAAATGTCAAAAAAGGGGCTTTTTGAGTTTCACTGGCTTATCGTTTGTCTGATTTTGTTGTGCTGAGTTTTTTCGCTTGGATTCGTGAAAAATGAGCGTTTTTGGATCCATTTTTCATGCACTTGTCAATCAATTCTTGAATTTTCGAGGGTTTACTTATCTAAGGCATTTTTCGATTTTGCTGTGTTTTACTTGTTTCCTAAGCAATCACTTAATCGGTAAGCTTTTAGAATTCTTTCGCTTTAGATTTCTCTCCTTTTCCATTTTGGGCGAGATTCAGGTCTTGATATCTGATTTTCTTGGTGGAGGAGACCTGGAAAGGTAAGTGGGGAACTAATTTGATTTCAGCCTTCAATTTCAACTGGCAAACAAGCAGACACAAGACGGGTGCTCGTGAGCAATGAAATGCTAGTAAGATTTGTAAATCTATAGGATTGCAATTATAGAAACTCAAAGAATGGGACTACGTTTCACAGATTGTCCCTTGTCAGGGGTGATGCTGAGCGTACAAATTAGTATAATTTTCTAGCCAGCCATTCTGCCGATGATGTCTTCATATGTCAACTTATATTAAAAATTGAAATTAATGATCTGTTGTCGATGGTGGTTGTATGTATATAACCGGCTGGCCTTGTATCTGTATATTAAATAATTATTTGAGCACATCATTGATTTGATATCCATGTACTATCACTAGTTTGCAGTTCTCTTTTGAGAGATAATCCTTGAGATGTCATTAATCGTGCATTTGAATTGCACGTTGGGCATGAGAAGTTCGAAATAACCTAGTTTGGTCGAGTACCCCAAAATTCATCCGAGTATAGAAATTATATTTCTTATTTTGACAAACCGGATAAGTTTTGTATTATTTATGATCATGTAATTTACTATATGCATACTTTGATTGTATATTTTGCAAATCGAGTTTCACCAATCGTGAATGATGCTCTTTGCTCCATTATGCATCAAGGTTATTCAATCTTGAGCGCAATGAGATATTATTATACATTTTTTAAGTTTCCTTGATCCGATTTTTTATTTATTCATTATTGTTATACACATGCATGCATTTTCTTTCAATATTTTTAACACTTTGCCTCATAATTGATCTTTTTCCATGTAGTTCTGCTATGGACCAGGGAGGTTCTGTTGAGACTTCCATTCAAATTCTGAGATGGATGGAGAGATTGGAAGGGCTTGTGGCAAGGTAAGAAACCTTTTTGGAAGATATAGTTCATACTTCATAGCTATCAGGGGCCCTTGATTTATTTTTGAATGGAACTCTGTTTGATCTTCGTAGACATTTGACAAGAGCATTTTACATTTTCTATTAAAGGTGGCTTGTGAAAATGCAAAACAATGTAAAATTTTAATTTTGCCAAAAGTAACCTAACCAAGTACCAGATTTTATTTTGGGATAATTTTGTTGAAACAAGTTTTTAAATTCCCATAATATTATAGGAAAGTGTTATGAACATTAAGAATATTTAAGCAGCAAATTTTTTTGTATCCTTTCTGCAGTTGAGGCTCCTTGTGGATGTATCGTGGTCACTTAATGCGTATTTGCTCTTGGATTTTGGGGGAGTTATCTGCACGGAATGCTCAAGGATCAATTCTATGCTGGTAAGACAAATTGTTTACTTCCAGAGTACAACCTTTGATTCATTGCAAGACACCATGGACWTTGRCTGAATACCCTTGCTAAAACTTACCTTGATGATTGGCCAATGCTCTAACTCAATCTTTCCATTTGCTAATTTTATTCACCATACTGATGAGTGAAACTAATCATATTTGATTTTGCTCTTCTATATTAGGCACGGAATAGATGCTTGGCTCTCAAATCTCAATTACTTACTGGATCTCATCAAGATATGATCAGGCAAAGTAGGATAAAACCTCAATACCGGCCTCGAATCATTGATGCTGAGCTGCAAGAGATATTGAGACCGTATCCACTACTTTATATTTATTATTCTCTATCAATTATTGTTCTATAAGAAAAGCTTGCGCTATACAATTTTTAAAAAAATAAAAATGATTTTCCGATTGAAAAGGTTTTTCACAATCATTGTGCAGGTGTTTATATATATATACATATATTTCATACAAGATTGTATTCACTTGTGAATTTTTGAAGCTAATTGTCTTGTCATTCTGATTCTCTTTTGCAGTCAAATGACTAGAAAAGTTTGGATCAGGCTTGAAATTTTATATTCAGATTGGCCTTAACAAAACTGTAGCATTGATTCTATTGTCACTCCATTATTCGAAAAGTTGTTGTCTACTAGTGATGCTGATCATAAACTCTCACGCCTAATATTACCCAAAAGATGTGCYGAGGTGAGTTTGTTATCTTCAMGTTCTCAAGMTGTATGCTGTACGAACTACCGCTTTATAACAYCWGTATACTAATCCAAGATCATTCAAGCAGGCATTCTTCCCGAACATTTCTGAGCCCCGTGGACTCCCCATCAAAATCAGGGACCCAGAAGGMAAAGAATGGGAAGTTAGATTCCGTTATCGGATCAATGCTGGCCGTAAGCTGTATGTTATGGAAGGGCTCAGAGAATTTATGATTTCAAAGCAATGGCAAGCAGGTGATACAGGTAACATAAATCCAATGACTCAATAAATTGTTCAAAATGGCCTTTCAGTACTTAAAATAATTTCAAAATTCTTCTTTCATTCTGAGTTGTAATATGAAGAACTTGCATAACATCTTCTGCCCATTGCTTGCTTTTCCAGTAAGAACAAGTGTTTTTTTTTCCTCTCAGTTACCTTTTTCAAGGTCGAACCGGGGGGGAGGTTGGTGCTGGGATTAAGGAAGACTTCCTTCTTGCATCCACCAAATGAGGTAAGAAACTCAAGTTATTAATTTATTTCGTTTGTCTTGAGTTAATGGTTGTTTACTTCTTGCTGGTGATTAAGAGATRGGAGAATTTGAAMGGTTGGCCTTATAGTGGATCTAAATTCTAAAGCTCTAAGACCTATTAGGTTTATGATTTTTATGAGGATTAGTCTCTAGAGAATTCTGCACTCACATTTGGTCCAAAATTATTGAAGATTATAATTTATGGTGCCATGACTTTCATATGTTGGATCAAAGTTTGTAGGATGGCAGTGTACTGAAACTCTAAATGACCATTATCTTGATTGATTCGCATATGACATCATAACTTGATATTTGCCTTAGTTCCATGTAGCTGTGCAAACTTTAGCTTCTATATGTACGAGATTGCTGAAATGTTTTTGCTTCTTTTTCTTGTTTACAGAATTCAAGCTAAAGATATACAGAAGGGAATCGAGATGGAGTTGTGTGAAAGCATCAATGTCCATCCTCCTTCCCATACTGCCTGTTTACAAACCCTATCRTCTACCTAGTAGAATGTTGTCTATTTTCAAGCTTGTKAATATTTCTCTTCATCCAACTGTCTCATAGTTTTTTGTTACATTAAGTTGACTACCTAAAAAGAATTGCTAGTATTGAAGGTTAAATTACTAATGCTAGTAGGCCATTTCYCTTTTCYTTTTAAGAAATTTCCTATCCCAGAATAGAAGCCATGCAAGATTTCCCCTGTATTTTTTTCTATCGTATATCCGCCTAAGGAATCCTTGTTGTATAAGGTAGTTGCTTCTCTTCTCCTATAACTCTCTCCTTTTTGTTAACTACAGTATGGTCCCTGAGGGGAAACACCAATCCTCGGTTACAAGGCCAACCTATAGTTATCTTACGTTGAGGGATGTTGAAGATTTTATCGAACTAATGTGTCAAAAAGTCCAAGAACCGAGGGGTAAACCCTGGTCTTTTTAATGGGGTGTCTGTGTGTGTGTGTGGGTGTATATATATATATATG
>MEJB01000863.1:173715-187157 GCA_001752375.1 Rhazya stricta
GTCGACACGGTCCTTCTAATAAAGACTATCTATATAGGTTTTTTTATGTAGATGTTTTTGTTTCTTATCTTAATTCGCAACGCGAATTTTATTATTGTTTTTTTTTATAAAATTCTCTATACCAAGGCACTAAAATGCTATGTGCTGGTGTTGAACTGTGGGACTTGAAGACTCGAAAATGTAAACAAGAGGTCGGTCTTAGTCATACAGTGACCAAAACCATGGCCCGTTCTTACATTAATAGATGATCTCAACCATAACCTTTCAGATGTTGTAATTTTTGTCCTCTTTTCTCTGAGGAATTCAACTTCTCACTCTTTCCTAATAACAACTCTTTTTCCCTTACTATAACTAGTATAATATATCTCTCACATCTTAATTGATTATATATCATCTATTAGAGTAACGGCCTGACTCCACCGATATGGTCCCTCCGCGCGCCACTCCTAGCGTAGCTAGGCAACCGCGTAGCACGCACCCGAATTAGATTAGCTTGTCCGTAACTATGACCGGTGGTTGTCATTTCATGGGGTTTATTTAGTCTTAACCGGTGAACGCATACGCGCAGGTTTTTGAAATCCTTCTTTAGAATCTTCATTTTCGAACTTTACGAATGTTATGAAAGGCTCGGTTAATGAGTTTTCTACAATATCCCCAAACGTCTTCGAGCGTCTTGAACCTCACTTCACTCTCACCATGTAAGTGTGTTGTGCCTGTATAATATATCCACTTACTCGTATTTTATCCTATTCTTTTGATGCCTGTAATACTAAACGAGTTTAATACCTTTTACTTCTATCACATACAGTTATGTACTTAGCATCGTACGTCGCGTTGACTTCTCGAACCGTTGGTAATATAACATAAAAATTCGAACTTTATTCTTCCTTCAGTCTAATTTATACTACTAATCACCTACGTTTTTAGTTCACACTATCGTAGTAGTGCTTTAAGCCGGAGTATAAAGATAGGCACGAGCATTAATAAGATTCAAATAGATTCATGAAGTCCTTGTCTATCAGCCGTACCTTAATATACACTCATGTAGATAGTTAGTATATAACTCTCAAACTTTGAGATACGTCCAGACTAATACCCTCCTACTATCCCTCGTTTTAGTTCACCATCGACAGTTGTACTTTAGTAGGTGGAGTATAAAAAATCGAATAAAAAAGTTAAATAGAACTTTTCCTCTCCAGATTGTACAAATCTTTCAAAAGTAGTAAGTTACTACTAAGGAAATAATTTTTTTTCATTTTTCCAATTCTCACAATTATAGGATACGTGACGAATGCATAATATTCTCGGTTAAAGAGTCACGTGCCGCATGCATGTGGATTTTGATCTTACTCTGCTGATTGTAAGTTATTTCCATGATTCTCACTACTCCCTCGAATCAACGTAAAGTTTTCGCTTTTTTCTAATGTATTTTCATTCAATAGCTTTTGGAGTTGTAGTTGTATAACATCAAGTCAGAAAATGTTAATTATGATGTATGTAATTGACAATAAGTAAAGTCTCTCGATTTTTATTCTCGTTTCTTTATCGCAACTATAGCGACTAAAATATCATCGATTACTCAATCACTTTATATTTAAGCACCGGATCTTCCTTATTTCGCCTTACTTGCGTTCCTTTTCTTGCCTACAACTAAGTAGTCCTTACACTAGGTTACTTTTCGAATGTACCTGATATCCTTCGAATTGTTTCCGATGTACTTTCCTCTTAAAAAGTACCAGTAATACTGTACTTACCACCTGTCAATCCGATAATTCTACATAACAACCGTCCACTATAAGTTCGACCATTGATCCCTCGCCCTCGTAATCTCTCTTCTCTTCTGAACGAGATTTAACCTCTTTAACAGTCACTCTCCCCGTTCTTCTATTTACGGTTCTGTAGTCAGAGCTTCTTTACTGACCATCAGCTGTCATCCACAGCTAAAGTTTATAGCGAGCTCAAACACTGCTTCTTTTAATCAACATAGGTGATCAACAAACGCAAACAACAAAACCCCCTTGTCTAAACCTCCTTACAAACCCTCACATACACTCATACTACAATGAGAGTTCGCATCCAGGCCTGTGAATTTCGATCTTCCTCAGTGATTTGTAATGTTATTCTTGGATAATACAACTACTCTAGAAGTCCCCGTACAGTTTTCGGTTTTATATTATGTATTCAATAAAATTAACTTGGTCTTTGGAGGTTGAGTTGTATAATCAAAGTCCAGACATCCGTCCCTTATGGATGTTTTTGGCAATTACACGTAGTAAGCTCTCGATATTAATTTATTACTACGCTTCTATTCATCAAATTTCTACTTTTGCCCGGTCCTATTTCTAGGCCTCGGAGAAGAGACCGCTTGGATACCGGAATTAGACGAATACAGAAGTTCGAGTTTTGGACAACAGAACGAGGAGACATCAACGAATTGAAGGGCAGCTCAAACATACGATGCGCGAGAGAGAGAGAGCGAGAGAGCGAGGTCAGTCGAAAGGGTTTATAGGAAACCGTGAAACACATTCCCTTCAAACCTGTGGTCAACGTTTACGTGTCTATTCATAGCGCCTCGGATCTCTTCGTGAACGTTCAATCAAACAAACCCGAAACGGTTTGCGTCCAACTAACATAAGAAGGGCGGTACGTGCAACCATCCAAGTCCACTGGTTGTACCTTCTTGGTTACAGAGGTCACATAGAGCGCATCGTGCCTCTTACCTTCCCTGTGTACGCATCGTCGTGCCCCGCCACTGCGCGAGGCGGGCAACGTAAAACCTACAGAAGATATTTTATAGGACTAGACCCTGAACAACTCCTCACCGTTAAGGATCATTAAGGATGGTCTTAATTCGGGCTATAGTATAGCTATTCTAGAGTATTACGACGTTCATCTAATCGACAGTGGGTCCTTCCAGTGCCATTGCCTAATATCCCTTATCAATATCCTTTCGTTATTTTCTGTAACGATTCATTTTCGAGAGTAGCTACTAAATAGGAAATCCGCACTCTTCGAAACGAAAGTTACTCCAGTAACAATAAATCAGATAAAATAAAACATAATCATCTTTCTACTGGTTGCTAGTCTTCAATAGTATGGAGCCCGGTATCGTTAGTTCGAGCTCTCCTATAGGGTCGAATGCGATATAATGGACACGCTGGTCCATATAATCAACTACTGCGAATCACTGCCTATATATCATACCACAGGACACAACACATACACACGCTTTTTCGTGTTTGTTCGTATGTTCAAACCGTTTGTAACCCTTCTGAATGAAGTAAGATTGAGTAACATAGGAAGATTAGTAGAAACGACAATCTCCTCCACACGTGCGCAACGCACCTGTATCGGTCTTCGTCGTATTCTACCTTACAACACACTTTTTTTTGTGCACTGGGTCATTTACTTTTTTTCCAATTCCTTTATTTTCCTTTTGTGTACTTTTCTTCTTACTTTTTTGCGATCACTCTCGATCTTCGTTGTTTGCGCACGTTTATCTTATCAACGCTCCTCATCACATATATATATTCTACGAATGTTCGTTCTATCGGTCTCCTAACTGGTTTATTACTGTTCAGGCGAGTATAACTTTACTTCCGAACTCCCTAAGCGCTAGCTCGCTCTCGTATCCCTATAAGATTTGCTACATATCATTGTAAGCGACCCCTCGCAAGGTCGTTTACGTTTACATCGGTTACGACTCCTTACTATAAAATCCTATTAATTAAATTTGCCACCGGCCCTGAAGGTTTTTGTTTATTTTTCCCATACTAGGTTACGACGTTCTTTGTTTACACGAGGTTTCACTTATTTCTCGATCCATCGAAGTGTTACCGTCCGAGTTAGCCTTTAGGAATAACGTCTTTCCTTTCATACTGGGAGTCCTCGATCATCATTCGAGTACGGTCGGGCACAAGTTGTTGACCTTTACTTTACTTCAGCTTCGGCTAGCTTCGGCTAACTATCTTCAATCGAACTCCTGTTTTGCCCACGGCTAGCGGCTTCATTTAAAAATCTCCTCATCAACCCATCGGCTAAAATATAAGGTCGTCTAAAGTTGCATATCTGATCTTTCACAACTATCCTCCCATTGAAAGTAGCTTCTCGTCGACGTCTCTTTTCCTCCGCTTCTACACGTATTTTAGTACTCTCAAGTAACAGTTCTATAAACGCCTACTTTCCAGATTCTTTTATCAATCCTTGAATAAAGTTAATTCACGCGATTATATCCCATCAACTCGAAATCGCGGTCGTTTCTACTTCTATTTTTTTCTTCTCCTACAGAATATGTCGTCTGAGACATACTACTCAACCTGGTTCTCCAGTACCGACACATTGGAGCATATGTTAAACTTAGAAACCTTATCGTTTTTCACGGTTTTTAGGTGAGTTTAATACTATACTACTCGGTGGATCCCTCATTTTACATGAGGAAGGGTGTGAATTTGATACAACAATTCCATGTCCCCTGTGTGAAGGCTGATGATCAGGTTGGTTCCACTACTCCTCTTTCTCACTCCCAAAAACGTTCGACTTCTTCATGTTTCTGTAACCTACCTGTTACCACCTATAGTTCCCTAATCAAAGTTAACATACGGTGTTCTATAACAACCCTACTTCCGATGTGGTTAAGTTATCTCGTCGTTTTCCTTCTAACATGGATTATTCCTTTCCACTCTTCCTTCCTCCCCGGTAGTTTTTACAAATATCTCTTTTAAATAAAGGACCCAAAAGTAAAACCTTCGGTTCTCAATCATTTTATAATTAGGCACGGATTCTGCCCCTTATTAACATTTATTGTTCTTTCTTTCTCACTAAGGTAATCTTACCACTATCGGTTCCTTTCGAATGTGCCTGCTATCCCTTCGAATTGTTTCGATAAGTAATTCTCAGGGAAAGCTAAAATGAAAAGAGCAATGAGAAACAGTAATGAGTACAAAAGGAAGGACAGGTTGCATCTTGTTGAAGATTCTCGTAATAAAGCCAATCAACCCCAACTAAACCAGACTGATGTAATGCAGAAAAACCTTTTCAGTTCCTCTCAATTCAAAATTCATAATGGGAGATATCTCTTTTAGGCAAGTTTGTTTTTGAAAACGTGAGAGCTCAAGGATGAGTGGATACCCCAAATGAATCAAGAGGAAGTGAAAAGAATGTTGTGCATTACATCGGTCTGGTTCAATTGGGGTTGATTGGCTTTATTACCGGAATCTTCAACAAGATGCAATCTATCCTTCCTTTTGTACTCATTATTGTTGCTCATCACTTTTTTCCCAAGAATTATTTCCACTGTTCCAGGAAGATATTTCTGATAGATATATCAAAAAAATACATCTACAAAACAAATTGAATAGAATTAGCATTGCGCTTAAAATAACTAAACAAAAAAAATATTTTAATTCATATATGTTCTTTGATTTACTATACAACCACAACTTACACCCTGACCTTCTGAGCTTTTACACTTTGTATCTCCATCCCAGAATCATAATTCACTTGGATGTTTTGTTTTACCTTTGCAAGAGATTGTAATTATCTACTAGAGTTTGTATGTGGATAAGTCTACAACATAAAACATTATAAAAAATGCTTACTCCTTAAGTTGTAAGAGTTGATAAGAGGATATTGTTTTTAGAAAAATGGTAATGATATTGATCAACCTATACAAATTGAGTAGAATTAACTAACAAAATGCTAATTAATCATGTGCCTTACATTATTTTTCATACCAGTAGGGCGCCGTGTAGTTATCCTCATCCATCCTTTGGCGGCATCGTGCCGTTGGCTTAATCTAATCGAACCAGTGCATTGATACTTGCCACCAACAGTAAAGTACCCCAAATAAATCAGAAATTTTGCAACTTTCGTATGCTCTTCCAAAAATTTAGGAAGAAATCTTAGAATGTAAAAGGGCTTTTGAAAATTCTTACAATACTTTCCGAAGCCATTCTCAAAGATGTTATAGGGTTTTCAAAGCTCTCARAACTTGGATGCTAAATRTGATTTGAATGTTTGGGTACATTCACACAACAAGAACATATATATAGTGGTGAATTGAGCGTAAAATAGGAAAAAACTACGTACAATTATGATTTGCTCAAAATGGAAAATGAAGATATTGTATTACTAATACATGAATCTAGACATGCACTTGCACTGAATTTGGCAACCATATATTGTATTTTAAGCTTGAAATAGAAGGAATCAGATTTAATATGATGAATTAGTGGATGCAAAATCAAGTTGGATATGCATCATCACGAAATCGCCTCATATTTTCTATCCTTCATTTTTCCWAATTTATTCTAAGTTATCTAATACTTCAACATGAATCTTGGCATGCATTATAAGTAAATCTATCAATCATATATTGTAGAAGTTTGAAACTCTATGCATGTCTGATTTACTGTTGATGAAGAAGTGGAGCAAAATCAAGTTGGATATGCTTCAACATGAAATCATCACCTCATATTTTTTATCCTTATTTTTTCAAATTTATTCTAAAATATGTAGTGCTCTAACATGTTTTAGAAAGTTTTTCATCATTTTCARAAGTRTGATTCCTTTTATTAAAAAGTTAAAAAGTTAATATATTAATATCCTATGTCACTGCTTACGTATTATAAGAGCATTTCTCATATTCAATATGAACATTTCTATGTTATCTACTTTTAGGAGGGGATGAACTAACCCTCTTACTTTTTATGAAATAGGTACGTTTGATGAATTCCACTACTAGGCCGGGATTCACGTGTTAGTATACTATTAACCAGAACTTGAAAAAAGACCAATCCGACAAATTTAATAATAGCAGTTACTACTCTATTTGATAATCCAAGCTTTCACATCATAACTTCCATGTAAGCCATGTCAACCCTCATAGAGTATACTCATATCTAGTTTCAAAGCCATCTGACGCCTTGTGCCATGTTCTTTTGTTAACAAATAAAAATCCTCAAAGGTGAATATTGCATTATCAACAATAAGCCATTAGCTCACAACAGCATTATGGGTTTCATCTACCGTCGAAGAGAACAGCCCCCGGATTCTCATTGCARTAGTCTTTGCAACTATCTTTTAAATAACATTACATGGGTTAATAGACTAATGGGTTGAAATTTGGTGATCATGTAAAAATCAAGTATCTTGAGATAATTTTAATTCAAAGTCTATTTGAGTATAAATACATATTATCAAAAGTTAGACTATGAAGCATTCGGTGCAACACTGAAGATTGCAGAAGTGCACCACTATTTTACAGAAATTTTCTAAACTTGCTTATTATATTCTAATTTTGTTTGTGTTCAATGATATTTGATCTTTTTAACAGTATAATACGTTGTGCAAATTTATATTTTATAATATGAGCATTAACTAATCTTATGTTCTAGTTAGGATTTGTAGTGAACTCAAATCTTGATGATGTTCTAATTAAGTTATGCATGCTCAGGCTCGTTAGTAGTTTACCCAAGAGTTCGAAGTCAGATATTAAGCCACATCTTAGTTTGAGTCAAGAACATTAGATGGGTTGGTTGCTCTTGTAGAAAGGGTTGGGTAATGTGGGTTGTTTGAATGACTGATGACATATATAGCATTTCTATATGTCATTGTTTGAATTTTAATGCTTTTCTCTTAATTCGGGTTCTTGGTGTGAGTATACTAATTAGATCAATATCGCTCTTTAATCTAGAGCTTGAATTCTAGACATTAGGGTCAATTCTATTGCCTGGGTAGCTAGGGAGCACACTGAGCGATCCAAGTAACGTATGCACAAGAGAGTAATGTGGTAGCATGCTCGTACCAGAAGTTTATGCCCAAACTAYCTTTTGTAGGTACTTTGCACTACTAGTGAGAAAGCAGTTTCCTTCTAAGGGACCTTAGTTAGGACCCRAGCAAAGCCGATAAGGCTAAACCTTACTATTTGGGTATGGATCAGAAACACAGACACCAAATAGCGTTCTAAGCGTAGGTTTCAGGTTTTGTTGTGACAGAACAATCTCAYTTATGGACCAAGGACTTAGATGCCTCGAGATAGGGTAAATAATGTCTAGGAGCAGTTAGCGATCAAGACGCTAGGAAAGCAAAGACCATAACCATTTGTGCGGACATACCCCATTTTACTTTAGCATACTTGTTATCATTTCTTCAGCACAAGTAAAGAAACATATACTTGTACCCGCTGCATCACTAGTGTGTGCTGGGAATAATGTTGTAGCATGCATGACTATATTCTATGAACTTCACACTTAAGGGATCCATAAATTCCTAGCTAAAATCTATCATCAGTGATTTATCCTTTAGTTTATTTGTCATAGTTTTTCAATTCCGATCCACTATATTTAGTGTATTTATCTTATATTTAGAGAAATAGATTATCAACAGTCAAATTATTTTCCATCTAAGAGCTATATATAATTTGCAGAATTTGCAGAATTTTCCATCCACTGTATCCTAATGGATGTACATTTGCAGAATTTATTCAATTGAAAACTATTGCACAAAATTTTGTGTTTTAATTTTTATTCTCCATCTAAGAGCTATATATAATTTGATACTATATATTATTTTATTTACAATAATGATTTATTACCTGATGATAACMAATGGGATTATGCCAGATAAGCATGGCAAGTTAACAATTGGTCTGAACCATTTCTTTCCCTAATTTGTTTTAAAATTTACATGTGGTAATTATATATATATATATGTTCTTTTATTTTCTTTCTTCCAGACTCCTGAAATAATCAAAAGGAGAAGTCTCTCTCTCTCTGTACTGTACCTTTGTGGAACTGTGAAGCGAGAATAGTCACAGTTTACTCTACACTCTCTTCTTCTTCTTCTTCTCCCAAGGGTATCGAAATTTTTCTCGTTGTAACTTCCATGGCTCCTTCATCGAGGATTATTTGCGTTGCGTCAATTGTGAATAATCAAGCTCCAGCTCTAACCACTTCAAGAACGGCTGGCGCCTGCGTAGCGGCCAGTTCGCCTCGCTCTGCCAACTTTGCGGGTATGCTTCACTTCCCTCCCTTTACGATTGGCATCAGATAGAAATACATGCAGACTCAAATTCACATAGTTTTTATTTCAATTTTGTGAGAAATGTAAAAAACGGGCCTTTTTGAGTTTCGCTGGCTTATCGTTTGTCTGATTTTGTTGTGCTGAGTTCGCGTCGCTTGGATTCGTGAAAATGAGCGTTATTGGTTCCATTTTCATGCATTTGTCAATCGATTCTTGAACTTTCTGGGGTTTACTTATCTAAGGCGTTTTTCAATTTTGCTGTGTTTTACCTGTTCCCTAAGCAATCGCTTAATCAGCATAAGCTTTTAGAATTCTTTCGCTTTAGTTTCTATCTTTTTCATTTTGGGCGAGATTCAGGTCTTGATATCAGATTTTCTTGGTGAAGGAGACCTGGAAAGGTAAGTGGGGAACTAATTTGATTTCAGCCGTCAATTTCGACTGGCAAACAAGCAGGCACAACTCAGGTGCTTTTGAGCAATGAAATTAGTATAATTTGTAAATCTATAGGATTGCTAATTATGAAAGCTCAAGAMGCAGTTGTCAGAGATGATGCTGAGGTACAGAACTAGTATTATTTTCTAGCAGCCATTCTGGCATGATGTCTTCATTTGTCAACTTATGTAGCTTTCCTAAGACTTGGAAATGAATGATTTTGTTGACAAGTGGTTAAGTATCTATATATGAAAGTAATTATTTGAGACATCAAAAATTTGATATCATGTACACGCAGATAGTTGTAATTCTTTTTTGAGAAAGCGTCTTTAAATATTAAGGATTTATAGTTTTAATAATTTTGAGGAAGTCATTATTCGTGCATTTGAGCAAGTTTGAATGCAGGTGGCATGAGAAGTTTGGAAACAACCCAATTGTTCTATTGGCATTCGTCTGAATATAAAAAGTTTGTCATTTCTTTAATTTTGACAACCGACAAATTTTGCATCATTTATGATTATGTAATTACTATATGGATACTTTGATTGCATATTTTTGCAAATTGAATCTAATATTTTCACAGTTGAAATGGAGAATGATGCTTTGCTCATTATGCAGCAAGTTTTCAGTCATGATAGGCATGAGATATTATTATACATTTGTTAAGTTTCCTTGATCGGATTTTCTTATTTATTCATTATTTTATTACACATGCATGCATTTTCTTTGAACTATTGTTTACGCTTTTGCTACATAATTGATCTTTTCCATGTAGTTCTGTCTATGACGAGGGAAGGTTCTGTGAGACTTTCCATTCAAATGAGGATGGATGGAGAGATTGTGAAGCTTGTGGCAAGGTAAGAAACGTTTTTGGAAGATATAGTTCATACTTCATAGATATCAAGGCCTCTTGATTTATTTCTGAATGGGGCATTTGGTGTTTGGTAGACATGTACATCCATACATCTTCGGTAGATATTTGACAAGAGTTTTACATTTTTGGCTTGTGAAACGTAAACAATGTAAATATTTTAATTTTGCAAAAGTAACTTAAAGGTACCATATTTTTATTTCGGAATACTTTTGTTGAAACAAGCTTTTAAATTCCGATAATATTACAGGAAAGTGTTATGAACATTAAGTATTAAGCAGCAAATTTTGTATCCTTGCAGTTGGTCCATTGTGGATGTATCGTGTCGTTTAATGCATATTTGCTCTTGGATTTTGGGGGAATTATCTGAAGGGAATGCTCAAGGATCAATTCTATGCTGGTAAGACGAATTGTTTACTTCCAGAGTACAACCTTTGATTCATCGCAAGACACCATGGACTTTGACTGAATACCCTTGCTAAAAGTTGCCTTGATGACCGACAATGCTCTGGCTAAATCTTTCCATTTGCTAATTTTATTCACCAGATTGATGAGTGAAACTAATCATATTTGATTTTTCTCTTCTGTTCTAGGCACGGAACAGATGCTTGGCTCTCAATTCTCAATTACTTATTGGATCTCATCAAGATATGATCATGATAGGCATGAGATATTGTTATACATTTGTTAAGTTTCCTTGATCTGATTTTCTTATTTATTTATTATTTTTTTACACATGCATGCATTTTCTTTTCAATATTGTTTACACCTTTGCTTCTTAATTGATCTTTTCCATGTGGTTCTGTCTATGACGAGCGGGAGGTTTGTGATACTTTCCACTCAAATGAGGATGGATGGAGAGATTGTGAAGCTTGTGGCAAGGTAAGAAACCTTTTTAGAAGATATAGTTCATACTTCGTAGCTATCAAGACCTCTTGATTTATTTCTGAATGGGACCTTTGATCTTTGGTAGATATTTGATAAGAGTTTTACATTTTCTATTAAGCRTGGCTTGTGAAACGCAAACAATGTAAATATTTTAAGTTTGCAAAAGTGTACATGATATTATAGGAAAGTTTATGAACATTAAGTATTAATCATATTTGACTTTGCTCCTGTATTAGGCACAGAACGGATGCTTGTCTCTCAAATCTCAATTACTTATTGGATCTCATCAAGATATGATCAGGCAAAACATGAAAAAACCTCAATATTGGCCTCTAGCCCGTGATACTGAGCTGCAAGAGATGTCGAGATTGTATCCTCTGCTTTGTATTTATTATTCTCCATCAATTATTGTTCTATAAGAAGAGGTTGAGCTGTACAAATTTTTAAAAAATAAAAATAATTTTCCAAATGAAAAGGTTTTTCTCAATTATTGTGCAGGTGTCTATATATATACAAGGTTGTATTCACTTGTGAATTTTTGAAGCTAATTGTCTTGTCATCCTGATTTTCTTTTGCAGTGAAATGACTAGAAAATTTTGGATCAGAGCTCGAAAATTTATACTCAGATTGACCTTAACAAAATTGTAGCAGTGATTCACTCCATTATTCAAAAAATTGTTGTCTAACCATAAATTCTTGCGCCTAATATTACCCAAAAGATGTGCTGAGGTGAGTTTGTTTTCTTCACGTTCTCAAGTTGTATGCTGTACGAACTACCGCTTCATAACATCAGTATACTAATCCCCGACCATTCAAGCAGGCATTCTTCTGAACAATTCTGAACCGGTGGACTCGCCATCAACATCAGAGACCCAGAAGGCAAAGAATGGGAAGTTAGATACCATTATCGCATCAATGCTGGCTGTAAGCTGCATGTTATTGCAAGCAGGTGATACAGGTTAACATAAATCCAATGTTTCAATAAATTGTTCTTCTTGCATATGGAGTTGTAATATGAAGAACTTGCATAAGATCTTTTGCCCATTGCCAGGTTTTCCAAGTAAGAACAAATTGTTTTTCCTCTCAGTTACATTTTTCAGTGTCAAACCAGGGGGAAGGTTGGTGTTGGGATTAAGGAAGACTTCTTTTTCGCAACCACCAAATCAGGTAAGAAACTGAAGTTATTAATTTGGTCCAAAATTAATAAGGCATTGCCATTATAGGGGCACTTTTCTACATAATAAACTTTTTGATCAATAAAAGCACGTAAATCCTATAGTTTTATGCATTTATAATAATTTAAAATATCTAAAATGAAATTGGAAAATGCTTTGGCTAAAAATAGTACAAAGATATGCTTAATCATGATAATGCGGTATTAATAATAAATACAACATTACAAAAAACAGTGAATTTTCACTCACATCAACACCCCCAAACCTAAAGATTGCTAGTCCTCTAGCAATTTGTCAAGAAAAAGGATTATATTAAGGTTCTCCACAGAAAATCAGAACACAATCACAGTCCCAAAAGTAAATTTGGCAAAGCCGAAACATATTTAGTTCATGTCTTTACAATTAATACATACATAACATTTAATGTTTATCATTTCAAGAGCTAAAAATAAAGATGCAAAGAAATAGAGTTTATCCTATTTTATATAGCCAATGAGTTAGTGAAATATAATTCGTGCCTAAGAAGGGAATAATCGTAATTAACAATGAAAGAAACGAGTTGATTCCATCAGGAATGGTGATCCAATGGAAAGCTTACATGGACTATAGGAAGCTTAACAAAGCTACATGAAAGGATAATTTTTCATTGTCATTCATCGACCAAATGGTGGACAGGTTAGCCATTAAGGATTATTATTGGTTTTCATTTTGATATTCAAGTTGTAACCAGATTGTTGAAGCATTAGAGGATCAAGAGAAGACTTGGTCTTAAATTGGGAGAAATGTCATTTGATAGTGCAAGAAGAAAACTTTCAAGACATCCAGTCTCTAGAAATGGACTGGTAGTCGACAGGTAGGTGGTCTACTTTCAAGATATCGTCAAGTTTGTGATGAAGAAAAATTAGTGCTATTACACTATTTGTTTTCTTTTGTGTTTTGTTTTTTACAGATTTTGGAGAATGTTTTGAGTTATGATTGATGTTATGATGTTTTATTCTCAAAGCTTTAGGGCAGACACCTTAAAGCTAGAATGAGTCACTAACATTCAATAAATA
>MEJB01000864.1:0-16644 GCA_001752375.1 Rhazya stricta
AAAAGCTGAGCTCATGCAGAGTTAAATGTAGAAGCAAGAGGGAAATGCAAGGAAATGCAAGGAGAAATTTCTTGAAGGAATACATAAATTTCTTCTATAAATAGAGCAGAAATCCCTTAGCTTAGGAATCAAAACCTACTCAGGCAAATTCATCACAAAGTAGAGAAAAGCTTATAGGTGAGACAAGGGAGCATAGTGAAAATAGTGAGAAATGGCAGACAACAAAGGCAAAGGTGTTGCCGAATGCTCAAAGGGGCCCAAAGACAAGGGTGGAAGCATATTTCCAGTGAAGAAGAAGACAGTGAAGCAAATGATGGCTGAGAGAATAGTCAATAACGACAATAAGAAGATCCAACCCAAAGATGATGACTCCGATTAACTTGGTTTAATAGTATTAATGTTTCCATCTTTTATATGTAATTTTGTTTAGTTTTTTTATTATGAGTGCGTTGGAGTTTGAATAAAACGTAATAATATTGTAGTTCATACCATGCGGTCGCCAACACCGAGCTTAGGCTCATGACAGCGTTGCTTTGTCTTGTTTTTAGTAAATTGATCAACTCTTATTCTTCGGTGGTTGCCAAAGAAGTTGTTTTATGTACTGAAAATGATCTTGGGAAAAGATCATACCACTCATGGGTGCGGGAATTAAATAAAATGATTTTCATTGGTTTGAAACTTTTGATGTATAAATGAGTATTTGTTTAATCACATGCTTAATGTATTGACTAACGTTTGCTTGGAATCAAATAAAGAAAAAAWTTTAAATAAATAATCTGTCTTTTTAAGTTTGGATTATTATTTTTTCTGCTTTTGGATGTTGGAACGAGGACAGAAAACAATTTTACAATTAAATTATTATTTTTATTATTTTGATTGACATAACGGGACTAGAACCATATATTATCTCTTACAATAGAAGCGAAGTATTCTTAGACATAAAATAAATAGATAAAGTGCATATTGATGGCTGCTCAAAGGATTTCTTGTCACCTAATTTTCCAGATGCAATTATCCTATCTTCAGTAATGGAAAATGATATACGGAGATAAAATGAAATTAACTTTTATTGCTGTGCAGCTAATCAGCTAGGTTCATCAATTGGCATATTCCATTGGTTGATCCTGCTGACTTTTGTGTCAGTCGATCTGATAGGGCTAATAGAAAGGATCTCCTCAAATTATGATCACAATCAGGGAAACTTAGAAGCGAAAATTCACGGAGATGAAAATCAGAAGACAAAAATCATGAAGCCATTGTTTTGATAGATGAATAATTTCAGCATAATATTAGATCATTTTTCCTGAATTACTTTTCTTGTCGTTGTACTATATATATATGCATTTAAAACTCTTGAACTTATTCATATGGATTTGCTTGGTCCTATGAGTACAAATAGTTTAGGTGGTAAGAAATATACTTATCTGATAGTTGATAATCATTCTAGTTTTATTTGAGTATTATTTTGTGCTAGCAAAAATACTGATACGTTTTTCGAGTTTGTACACCTTTTCAAACATGTTCGAAACTCCGTTGGCACAAAACGTTTTTCTATAAAAGCGACAATGGTAGAGAGTTTTACAATAAAGATTTTACTTTATTATGTGAGGAACTTGGTATTACTCACAAATTTTCGGTGGCTAAGACCCTTCAACAAAATAATGTTGTCGAGAGGAAAAATCGTACTTTGCAAGAAATAACTTGTTCTATGTTATGTGAAATACTTCTCAAAAATAATTTTAGGCCAAAGCTATTTCCACATGCTATGTTGTAAATTGAGTTTTGTTAAGATCTTTTATTAAAAAAAAAAATTCCTTATGAACTCATTTTTTGGAAAAATAACAAACATTTCATAATTCAAAGTTTTTGAATGTAAGTATTTTGTGTTAAATGATAGAGATAACATTGATAAATTTGATGGCAAGGCAAATGAGTTTATATTTCTTGGTCATTCTTCAAACAGGAAAGAATGTAAAATTTAAACGTACACTTACTGTTATGGAATCTATGCATATCACTTTTGATATATCTAATGCTTATTCATTGAGAAAGGATGATGAGAAAGTTCGTCCTTCATATGATCTATTCAAACAAGATCAATCTAATGGGAATTAGTTGATTATGTGGATCTTGAACAAAAGGTGGAAGAGGAAAGATATAAGTATGTGCAAGAACAAAATGAGAAAGATCATGATCAACCTGGAAACAACTTGCTAAAAGGAAGGAGATACAAGCAATCTCATCCAAACGATAAAATTATTGGTGATCCCTTACAAGGTCTAAGAACTCTATGCAAATTACTGATAATTTTGCTTTACTTTTCAAAATTGAACCAACTTATATTAGTGCTGCTTTCAATGATAAATATTTGATTCTTGCCATAGAAGAAGAGCTCAATCGATTTGATAGATCACTTGTGTGGAATCTTGTTCCTAGACCTAAAGATCATGCAATAATTGATACTAAATGGGTATTTAGAAACAAACTAAATGAGGATAGTGAAGGCTTTTTGGAATAAGGTATGATCCAGAAGAGGGTATTGATTGTGATGAAACATTCCCCCCTGTTGCTAGACTTGAATCTATTCGTATGCTACTTGCCTTTGCATGCGTTAATGATTTTAAGTTTTTTCAAATAGATGTGAAAAGTGCTTTCTTAGATGGCTTTATTGAGGAGAAAGTGTATTTTGAACAACTTCCGATTTTATTCATAAATTGTATCCAAACCACATTTTCAAATTGACAAGAGTTTTGTATGGTTTGAAACAAGTTCCTAGAGCTTGATATAAGAGACTGTTGCAAATGATTTTTTTGGAGGAAAAGTGGATAGAACTCTCTTCATAAAATCAATGATTCAAAAGACTTGTTACTTGTGCAAATTTATGTGTATGATATTATATTTTGTTCTACTAATGAGTCTTTGTGCAAAGAGTTCTCCAAGGTTATGCAAGTTGAGTTTGAAATGAGCATGATGGTGGAGTTTACATTCTTTCTTAGATAATAAATCAAGAAAAACCCTCAAGGAACTTTTGTGAATCAACCTAAATATTTCAAGAAATTTGGAATGGAGAATGCAAAAGAAATTAGCACACCTATGAGCATAACCTCGAAGCTTGACAAAGATGAGAAAGGTAAAAAGGTTGATAAGACCAAGTATAGAGGTATGGTAGGTAGTTTACTTTATCTGATGGCTAGTGGGCCAGATACTTGTTTGTCATATGCATATGTGTTAGATCTCAATCATATCCTAAAAAATCTCATTCATGTGCTATTAAACATATTTTAAGATATCTTGTTGGCACCTGTGATTACGACTTATGGTATGCTATGGTAGTTGGCTGGATATTATGTTTGCCATATGCATGTGTGCTAGATCGCAATCATATCCTCAAGAATCTCATTTATGTGCTATTAAATATATTTTAAGATATCTTGTTGGCACCTATGGTTATGGCTTATGGTATTCTAAACGTGATATCTTTGATTTAGTTCATTATTTAGATGCGAATTATGTAGGGAGTAGGGTAGAGAAAAAGAGTATGAATAGAACTTGTCATTTTATAGGACTAACTAGTATCATGGTATAGCAAGAAATAAAATAGTGTTGCCTTATCTATGGTTGAAGCTCAAGATATTGCTTTGGATGTTATTCTGCACAAATACTTTGGATGAAATATACTTTAACTGATTATGGAGTGACTTTGTGAACGTGCCGAGTTTGTATGACAATACTACTGTAATCAATTTGACAAAAAGTCATATTCAGCACTCTAGGACTAAGCATTTAGAAGTTAATCATTTAGGATCAGTATGTAAAGGACTTTGTAATGAGTAAAAACTTCTTCCACCTTCACAAGATGCTTTCAATGATAATTCTCCCAAGTCAGGCTTGTTTGAAGAACACAATGACTTCCCAAAGGAACCTCGCCATGAAGGCTAAACACAAAGTATCAATCCTTTCTCGTTGGGTTCATCTTCACTAGTCCAAATAAACAAATAATTCTTGATGTTAGTGGAGAGATCCTTAAATACTACAATGGCTCATTCAAATCGAGGTAGTGCGGCTTGCAAACAAGAAAAAGGAAAAAGAAAAGAGTAGAACAAGAAGAAGAAAACTTGCCTCCACAAGCTAAGAAGTTGGACACTGATGAAAATAAGCAAGTAAGGATAATAAGTGGTCTTTGAAGCTTTGACTTAGGGTGAAGAAAATAAAACAACATAAAACCTCTTTTATAGATGATTGAGGCGCTCTCCTAAACCTACAAGGAATAGGAATTCAATTTGGAAGGTGATTCATTCCCTAAAGGGAATTCAGTTTGGAAGTTAACTGCTGAGTTTTTTTGAAACCCTAAGTCGGAAACTAATAGACAAAGTCACATACGTAATAAAGCATCACTCATATATGTATACACGGTCCACAAGTAATAAAGAGTGAATAAGGGCATCGTCCTAAAAGGATCTTTGGTTCAAAAGTGATGGTTTAAATTCCCAATAAAATCTAATATTTGTTGGTTGTCACGAAAATAAAGCAAAATGAGCTAAAATTATCTAATCACAAGGATTCAGAAATAGATCATAACAATTGCACACACATAAGATGTTTAAGAGATTAAAAGTGAGTTAGAGTTAAAAATTTCTAATGTACTAATTTTCAAGAAGTCAAAATATCAATGCTTTAGACAAGCTGCAACAATGGCTGCTGAGCATAATGCTATAGTAAAGTCTTAGCTATAGTAAAAATGCAAATCGAGACAGAAAATAATCTCACCCTTTTAGTTTGTTGGTCCTTGTTCCTATTACATTAAGTTGTTCTATCTGTCAGAGTTACTTAGCTTAAGAAACACAAATAAAAGTTCAAATCTCATATGATCTTATGGGTTGAACATAGATGTCTCCAATACTCAATGACATTTCCTAAGATACTAAACCTTATCTCAAGATATCTAAACTCATATGTACTTAAGTTTTCGACTTCTTTTACTACTTTTCGGAGTTCAAGAAGCTCATGTAAACACTATTAATAACCACAAGACAGTGAATGTAAACAATAGATATCCTTGAGTAAAGTATTTATATAGATCAAACATTGCTCACATCATTCAAACAAACATTGAATACATTAATTCATGAAAACTCTAACTTTTAAGAAGTTACTTCATTCTCTTAGATGCAAGAAAGTAAATAATGTGAAAGCTTATAATCTCAAAATGCATCTCAAAATAATCACTAAGAGAAGGAGAAATAAAGCCTAAAGAGGTTGATGAAGCCCAATGGTGAAATACTCTTTGAGTTCTTCTTCTTCTTCTTCTAAGCTTCTCTCYTTTTGCTCCCTTTCTCCCTCCTCTTTTTTGGCTTTTTATCTCTGTGCATCACTTTGTGTATGCTCGGATGGGTCTCTCTTCTCTTACCTCCTCTTTTTATCATATAAACTTTCTTGAGAAGATTGGCATAAAGTTGTTATAAACAATCCATTTGTCAAATTCTTAGAGGACCAAGGACCCACTTGTACTACATGACTTTTTATCTCCCACTTCATGCCTTTATATTTCATAAATAAAGTCATGTGATTGATTTAAGCAATATTCAAGGAAAAATAGTGCAAAGTAATATTTCATCATATTAAAAAGGGTTAAAATATGCACATAATTACTAATAAAATCCATGAATTTTCACCCACATCAATACCCCAAACCTAAACATTGCTAGTCTCAAGAAATAATGAAAGAAAAGGGAACACAAAATCATCTACCTTGAATAATGCAGTAAAAAGTCAACAGTAGATTCATCACTCATCACAAAAATTGGATGAGTGTTTTGGTCACCTTAAGCAAGTGTATGGTAATGAACCATGACCAACTGTATGCCAAGAATACAAATTATCCCAACTCAATACAAAATACTAATGTGATTTGAACATATGCTTGACTAACCTCTTTCGACAAAAATATAGAATTCCTCTAATTAGAAATAAAAAGGAATCAGTAGAAATCAGGTTGGTAATAGGGGTTATGTTGTTGCAGCCTCAATGCTGCAAACACTGTAAGTTCTATTTTCTTTTTCTTTTTTTCTTTTTTTGTTATCAATGTGCATAGACTTTACTCCATAATGTCAACAAGGAGTGTTTGATGCGAAAATTGACATTTTGTGATGAAGGTTCCCGATTACTAGGTCCAAGTCACAAAAAAATGAGAGTTTTTATGCATACTCTTACCTAATGTCACTTTTGGATGCAAAATTATATATGGGTAACATGCATAGCTTTGATTCATAGGCAATTAAAGTCATTGGAGTAGTTATTATAGTGCAAAATTAAATCAGTGAATCAAACCAAAGGACACCTCTAAACCTGTTCGAAATTTTATTTCCATAAAATTTCATTCCATTTCTATGATTAATTAGGGTTTTTACAATCTATTTTCAAAAGCATTTTAATTCAACACAAAAAATATGCCAAAAAAGCATTTTAATCCAAAAAATTTCATTTTATTTCTCTCTCCTCTTTTTCAACCTTTTTCTCTCTGTGCGTCAATTTTTGTTCTTCCTAGATGGATCTCTCTTCTCTTTTCTCCTCTTTTGTCATATGAAGCTTTCTTGAGAAGATTCGCATAAAGTTGTCATAAACAATCCACTTGTTAAATTCTTAGTGGACCCAGAACTCACTTGTACTGCATGACTTTTTGTCTCTTACTTTATGCCTTTTTGGCCAACAAGGTTCCCTTAAATTAAGGCTTCTAGGACTCTCAATTCTGACACGATCAATTCTCTCCTTTGGTGTCTCGATTGCTGTACTGTTCCTGTTTAGTCATTAATGTTGCAGCATTGCATTTCTATAGAATTGAACAACTTTTTACTTCTTCATCAAGCAATCTTCTATTTCATTTATTAAATCAATTTTCCCTACAAAATAGGGCATTTTCTTAGTAATAGCACCTGAATTCTATAATTTCACAATACCGCATAAATAAAGTCACTTGATTAAATTTAAATAATATTCAAGGTAAAATAATAGAAAGTAGTACTTCATCATATTAAAAAGGGTGAAAATATGCACATAATTACTAGTAAAATTGATGAATTTTCACCCAAATCAGAAACCTACATGGATTTGGAAATTCAATTGAAGAGTCAATTTTGGATTTTAATTCAATATATATCTTTAAGCCTTGCTCTCAAGCTCGATAAGATGGACTCATCACAAGCCTTGAAGTGGTGGCATTCATAGACATTAAAAAATTAATTAAGTTAATGAAGATTATTACATAATTTTTGTCTTGATTATTTAATTAATTTCAATTAAAAAATCCTATTATTTTGGATCAATTGAAGTTGGGTGGGTCGTTGATCGAAGTCATTCCAATATATTATGAAGATAGGCCAAATTATATTAAGGCCAGATAAATTAAGCTCATCTTATGGTGAATCGTATTTATTGAGGCAAATAATAGTTGGATCTAGTAAATGTAATAAGTCCAATAAGATGGGTTGCATAGGTAACAAGAAGTCCATTCAAACTACATGCAGTTATCTAAAAGAATGCAAACTCCTGGCTATAAATAGGGCACCCCTTCAAGACATAAGGGGAGAAGTTGAAGCTAAATACAGACTGAAGCTCCCTAGATAGACAAGCTTTCAACAAGACGTTAGATCTATTTGGAAAACTGATGATCAAGAACTCCCTCTAGCAAATATACTCAAAGCTTTGACTTTTGCGGTGGACTGTTGGATCGTTCATCAAAGAAGGTTAAATCTTCCCTTCATATACTTCATATATATATATATATATAGATATATAATATGTAAGAAGGTATTTCCTCATTGATGCAGATAAACTAATCAGCCTTGAAGGCAAAATATCATCCAAAGAAGATTGAAGCTTTCCCTCTTCAATGAAGCAGGTACTTTCTCATTTGTGCAAATAAAGATTCAACCTTTGAGGCAAACATGCTCAGGAGAAGAATCAGAAGGCATATTCTTTTGATTTAGAATATTCAGGGATTGTAACTCACTACCTTAAATATCAATAAATTATACATTTGTCACCACTTTTCATGTCTTTAGTTTAGACTCRAAATTTGTTTGTGTACAAAGACATTACCAAAGCATAGTAGGATGAGGTAAGAAATATTGTGCAAACCTTATTAACCTCAGTACCTGATCAAGTTAAAGGTGTGACTCAATTAGATTTAGAGAAGACAACGAGTGAAAATCTGGCTCTGAAATAAGCAATGTGAAGCAAATATGCCAGTGAAGTTGCATCTAAAGCTAACGTATCGGCTATGGAAGCTACTCGAGCAAAAATGCAAGGACGAATTGCAAAAAGGTTGAGAATTATTGATAGACATTGTATATGGAAATTGACTTCAAACATGCAAGTATACGCGGTCCACAAGTAATACAAAGCAGCTAAATTGTTGTTCCTAAGAGGACTGATAATATGCACAGTGAATGATGAAATTCCCAATATAATGATTTTTAAATTAATTAAGATGTCACTAGAATAAAAATAAGACAACACATTAATTTACTAAACCATTAATAGTAGTGGATCATGTAAAGTCATCCAAACGATGAATATCAAGATACGGATCGAGCTAAAATTAATGAATCCCTAAGTTCTAATAGTTAAACAATGATGTAACACTATTTGACACGTAAATCGAGACAATAAAATGCCTCGCCCCTTTCAATTTCCCTTTTAATTAAGTTAAATCACTTTTTGGTGCTACTAAATTCAAGAAACCCAAATGTTATACAAGTCTCAATGGTCTTATCGGATAGATATAGGTCTATATTATCGATAAATTGGATTATTCTAAACACCCAAAACCCAAAGTCAGCAAAATAGTTCTATTGCCTTCAAACCTTTTAGCCTTAGGACAACTTTAATATCCACTATTAATGGCCAATAAAAAATAGATATAAACACAAAGCATTCAAGTGAAACTCACCAGATATTGCAATATTCCTTAAAAAACCATATAATAACACCGCACAAATGTTCAAAAACAATTCTAGCTTTTATAAATCTAGCGCATGCGTACTACCACAATAAAAATTGGTATAACAAAAAGATTCCCCCTTCGAAGAACCTTCAGCCATCTTCTTCTGCCTTTGGTTGCTCCTCTTTTCTCCTTAAAAGTTTTCAGCCTCTACTTCCCAAGAACCCACCTATGGTTTCCTTCTTCAAGAAAATGCGTTAAATGGTAGTGAATTCCCCCTTTTCTCTTGCAAGACCCTTTTAATTGTTGCCTAAGCTTTTTGTCCGAAAGTGGGGAACATGTCCTTTTTCCATTAGCTCTTTAGGGACCACTTGTGCATCTTTTATTTTCTTTTTCTTTTGCTAAGTGTAGGCCTCCTAATGGTTGCTTTTCTTAGTGCTTTCCACATGTCTTCATCTTATTGAAGGTGCTTTTGCCAAGTGGACTTCTTGACTCTTTCTAGTCTGTCATTGCTATAACAATGATATTCTGTATGTCCACAATGCTTTCTCAAGTCTCAACAACTAATTCTTTCTGTTGGACTCACATTGTTTTTTCAAAAATTCTTTAAACTCTATGTTGGAGATTTATGTCTATCCCATAATTTGGAAATGGTATGTTGTAGGAATTTTATGTCTGACACTGGATTTGGAAAGCACCTTCTTTATTAATTTATTACAAAATGAGACAGCTCATCACTAATCAATACTCTAGGCATGCTAAATCTAGTGAAATTGTTCTTCTGAAGAAATTTAACCATTGCTTTAGCCTTATTGATCGGAAATGCTACAACTTCAATCCATTTGGAAACATAATTTAAAATAATAAAAATGTAAGTGCTCCCAAAATAATTAGAAAATGGCCCCATGAAGTTAATTCCCCATATGTCAAAAAGTTCAACTTTCAAAATGTTATTCAAGGACATTTCATGTCTTTAGACATATTTCCTATTTGCTTGCATCTATCTCAAGACTTAACAAACTTATAAGCATCTTTTAACAATATTCGCCAATAATAAACCATTTTGAAGTACCTTAGCTGCAGTTTGAGTACTCGGGGTGTCCTCCATATGCTGCGGTGTTATAAGTGTCATCCATATGGTGCGGCGTGACAATGATGTACTCTGGATTTCTTCATCAGCAATGCATCTTCTAAAAACTTGATCATCAAAGAGTTTGTACAGGAACGGCTCATTCCAGTAGTAAGAGTTTGTATCATGCATGAATTTCTTTGACCGCAGCTTGTTTAGTTCAGTAGGTTTTACCCCACTAACTAAATAATTGACTATGTTAGCATACCACGATGCTGCAGCATTAGAAGCAGTTAAAATTTGTTCATCAAGAAATGCTCTTGCAATTTATACCTGAGGGCCTTTTTTTTCCTTCTCCAATCTGGACAGATGGTTAACTACTTGGCTTTTAGTACCTTTTTTATCTTTGATCTCTAAATCAAACTCTTGTATCAATAATATTCATCTTATCAATCTTGGCTTGACAGGCTTTTTGGAGATGTGCTTGTAAATGAACTAAGAATACTTTGTATTTTACTTTATGAAAATAAAAATTTTGTATTCTTGCGAATATTCATGGATATTAACTAAGAGTTATCTCTCATAGATCTTAACCTGTTCATAGAAATAATGTGTTAAGCTTATCTTTTAGTTAGAAAGCACGACTTTGTTAAAAAGCTAGATCATTGACGTTGTTCGACATTATATATATATATATATATGTAATGATTATTCATACCTTATGAAGTTTTGCTGTTTTGAGTTCTTCATTTCTAGAGTATTTAAAGGATATTGGCACAGCATCAATTTTGATTTCTCTTAATACCATGTGTTGATAGTGAACTAAAAGGCTTTCCAAAACTCCTCTACAAGGAACAACTCTCAGAAATTAAACTATAAATTATAAGTGGCACAAATATACACTGAGCAACACATAGTAATGGACAAAATAATCACAGCTTCAAGACTTCAAAACCTACTTCTCATGTTATTTAGAATATTTAGTTGAGTTCGCTAAGAACAAGCAAGATATTAACATTTGTAAAAACATATGGAAATAAGTGTAAGAACATGATTTATTCATGAACGCAAATAAGTATTCTTTATTTTGCACACATCTAAAACATACGTCCAAACACTTAAGTATAATTTATGGACATATTAAATTTCTTCTGGAAATTGATATATGAAAATATGTTTTGAGTGTTTTAGGGAATATTCAATATTCAGATAAGGTTGTTTTTAGTTGATGATATGGTATGTATCCTAGTCTATCTTGTATTCTATAAGATAGAGATTAAGAAATCTAAGAGTGATATTAGGAATCTGAGTCCAACTCAAAGTATGAAACCCTAAATATACTTAGTTATTTTCCTAAGAATATTGAAGTGGCTATTGAGTTTTATTGAGGACTAATGTGACTTCAAGTACATACAGAGAGTTTTCTGCATGATAAATTATACACATATTACTAAACTATCCATTGTTCACTGATGTGCTTAGAACCAAATCTCTGATGGGGTTAAGTGTTAAACCATCAATTGATTAACGATCACTTGGAGATTAGAAAGAAAATTGCTGAAAGAATTTCCAACAAGAAGTCTCAGTCAAGATCTAGCATCAATATTGAAGAATCCCAAGCAAACTCACAAAGACTAAAGATTCAACTAAGAAGGCTTTTTGAATGATTAATGTATATATAAGACCTTTTCTAATGGTTTGTTCTAGTGCATTTGATTCAACATCTGGACATGGTCCGATGGATTTAGGCATTACACGCTGAACCATGTTAATTGTTGTGTTCTGTATTAAAATTTATTTTATGATTTCTAATTATTCATAATCGATAAAGAATTGGCTAAAATAAATCAAGATTGGCTATAATCAATGTAGAAGTGGTATCAGAGCACGATTATGATTTATTTTAGAATAGATCCTTTTATAGGTTGATTATATTATTAATTTAATTTTTTTGTGCTCCTGACTGATCTGCTCTGTAATTCGTGATTGGGCCCACAATTGGTTTGATTGGATCTACACATTAGAATACACTAATTAATCTTATCTGCTTAGTCTTTAATATGAGTTATTTTCATCAAAGTGAACCCACTCATAAAATATCATTAATTGATGGAAATAACTATCTCATGTGAAAGGTCAGAATGAGAGCATTCTTAAATATCATTGATGAAYAGATTTGGATATTTACACTTAATGTTTATAGTCCACCTCTAATGATTGAGAATGACAAAACCATACTGAAACATGTTGAGAAATGGACTAGTGTTGAACTTGATAAGGTTAAGTGGAATTCAAAAGTTATCCATGGCATCTTTAATATTGTTTCTTTAAATCAAATGAAAGTTATTAAAAATTGTCATATCTCTAAAGATACTGGGATAAGCTAGAAATGAAAAATGAATGAACTCAACAAGTCAAAAAAAATCTAGGCTATTAAGTCTTACGCCAATAATTTGAAAACATGATCATGTATAATGATGAGTACATACATGATATTCATGCTACACTATGTGATCGTGCTAATGAATGTTATGCACTTAGTGAAAACTATTCCAATCCACAACTTGTTGAAGAGTGATGAACATTGATGAGTTGGATCTCGATAACCTAATTGGATCACTCTAAACTTATTACCAAAATTTGGAAAAGCTAAACAAGGCAAAACATATCAAAAGTTCCAAAAGTGTTGCTCTAACTCACACACAAAGTGAGGACGTCTACAGTAAGTTATCAAGAAGAAACACAAGGAATGGTGACCTTTGAAGAAAAGGCTACAAAAAGCGAAAAGGGATTTAGTGCAAGGAATATGAAGGGCATGGATATATTCAAGCAGAATGTTTCAATACTCTCAAGAAGAAGGGTAATGCTGCGACTGCTTCATGGAGTTATAGTGATGAAGAAGTTCAAGAAGAAAATGAGAGTGAGCATAACTACCTTGCATTTTTTGTGTGGATTCAAAGAAAGATGAAATAGAATCCAACATTGACGATGAAGAAATGCAATTTGATCTTGACGTTCAAGATTTTTAAGACACGTAAGTGGACATGTACAATAAGTGGATAATCGCTGTTAAACAAATTAGATTCACTAAGATGAACAATTTCCAACTTGTGAAAGACAATCGAGATTTGAATAACAAATTAAAGGCACATGAATGAGAGTTTGGCAATTCTCAAACAAAGTCGATTGAAATCATTGAAGAATTGAATAGTGCAATGGGTAAAGATATTTTAGACTGATATTTCTACAAAGTTGACTTTAAAATATCTACCAAGATTGATCAAGCTCTTTGCATGAGTAAAGATATTTTAGACAGATCTGGAATTGGTTTTCGGATTCTCTGCATAATGGAATCAACTGTGCCAAGAACTGCCAAACAAATAGAGAACAGATACCAGAACATCCAAATAATGAAATGGATTGTCCCAACAATTATGAAACAAACAAAATTATTCCTACCAAAAGCAAAGCCGCCTAAGGTTACAAAATTTTTCCCTACTTGTCATTTCCATGGAAAACGTGAGCAAATCAAACCAAAAGGTTTAAATTACATTTTTTGTGTTTAAAATCCTTAATCAAAGTCCTAATGCCTCACCTAATAGAAAATGATTAATTAAGAGGAAGTGGATTCCTAAACATTCCATCACTTGTTATGTTGAACATATCAAAGCATTCCCACTGAAACTTTTATGGATTTAAGGAAGTCTATAGGAGTTTGATTCCCTAATCAGTCATGATGATTGATGATCCTTACATACGTGTATTGAAGTAGCAACAAAATTCTATTTCTGCAAAATTTCATGTCCTAGTGAATGCACAATCATTCTGAATATTGGAACATTAAGTCTTTTTTATCATGGTTATTGTTCGTGAGTTCCATAATATTTGATTGTGACTTTGTGATCATTGAAAATCTTTTAAGCTTGATATCTTTCTGTGGAGCAAAACTTTTTTTGAGTTTCACAATTATTTCATGAGTTTCATACTCGATTGCTACCATGAATTGATGTGTGAAAACCGTCTTGAATAAGCAATCATGGTGTAGTTACCCTATCCTAATCGCCTTACCATGGAAAAGGTTACCTCAATAAGTGGTGAAATTCACGGTTTATTATTCTATGTCTCATGGTTATATTCAGATGCTCAAAATAATATTCATAAGAGAAATTGATCAGTGGTATAACTATTTTAGTATTGATTAGTTTGCTTTGGAGAGAAAGGATTATTTCCGCAGCCAAAGGCTTGACATTCCTTTAAGGACACATAATTACACACTTTTATAGATGTGATGATAGCTTTAATCTTTTAATATGACCATTTATGTTTTCCTGAGATCATCTGCAGCTTCCGTTGAGAATTGTTGATGCTTGATTTCTTGGAAAACTATTGGTCTGAAACATGTATTATTTGGAACATACTTTGTCCTCTTCTTTTCTAATAGATTTTGTGTGCGTCATCATACGCAAATTGTTAGATATTCTCGTGATCTCTAATAGGTACACATCCTTTTAAATTTAGGTTTTTTGAAGTTTTTTTTTCATTTTCTATTCTTTCATTAGTTTCCTTCGTTTTTTATTTTTATTCAAAAATCCAAAAACAATAAAAATTCTAAAATCCAAAAACAGAAATGTCGTCATTTCAGATTTTATTTGTCTTGGGTTGTTTTTTTGATTCTTTTCTTTCGGAATTCTTGTCCCCAAAATCCCTCTTTTTTATCATCTGTGTTGCTTCTTTGACTTTCTTCTCTCAGGCCACCTACGATTCTCTATTTTCGGCGTCTGCATTGGCTCAAGGGGAGCCTTATTCTTGGGAGGAGCCTTCTTTTGATGAGGAAAGTCCTTAATCATAATTCATAGCATTGATCCTCTAGTTCACTGCATTCCTGTTGGCGGTCCAATGAGATCAGCTAGCCTTTGTACATTAAAGTAGATTTGGCCTTGTATATGCTCAAAGAGGGGGAGATATGACATATCTTGTTACTGTAGGTATTCCGTTGATTCCATATCTTGGAGGTATCTGGTTGTACCTTATCTTGGTATTTGGTATTTTGTTGGTATTGGCATATCTTGGAATTTTGTTCATGTTGATAATTTGACATTTGGTAGTATTAGTATTAGCATTGTCTATGTACAAAGACAGGGAGTTTTTATTTAGCATATCTGGCTAAATTCTGCATATTTGCATAAACTTGTTGTATGGAACTTTTGTTATATCTSATTGTTGGTAGAGTTTTTGGTATGCACATCTGGTTTGCATATATGACATTTTGGGAGCTACGTGCATGACTTTTAGTATATGGTAATTAGAAATATTGATCACGTACTAAATGCAACTTGGAAGTTTATCTTTGAAAATATGTTACTCATATTACATATTGCTTTAGATGTTTATTTGTGGATATTACTTTCTCTTATGAATCTTGATATTAATTGGAATTAGCTGAGCTTGAAAAGTGATATTAATGTAGTCAACTACATTGTTCATTTTTCCAATTAGCTTAGTTGTGCATTCTGTTATTATTGAACAATTGTTGGAATGATTTTTTCTATATGTTCATGTATATGCTAATGATTATATATTTTGGCACATATGCATAAGTGTGCTTTGTCCATATACAAGCCAAAGAGGGAATATTGTAAGAACGTGATTTATCCATGAAAGAAAATAAGTATTATATATGTCTAAACACTCAAGCATGATTTATTTGCTTGTTAACTTTTTCATGGAAATTGATATGTGAAAATATCTTTAGAGTGTTTTGGGAAATATTCAATGTTGAAATAAGGCTCTTTTTGGATTTATGATATGGTATGTATCCTTGTTTATCTTGTATTCAACAAGATAGGGATTACGAATCTTAGAGTGATATTACGAATCCGAATCCAACTCAAAGTAAAAAATCATAAATATGCTATTTATTATACTAAGAACATTGAAGCAGCTGTTGAGTTTTATTGAGAAAAAAATGTGATTTCAAGTATAGATACAGAGTTTTCTGCATGAGTAAATTATACATACATCACTCAACTATCCATTGTTCTTTGATTGTGCTTGGAACTAAATTCCTGAGTGGGGTTAAGTGTTCAAACATCAATTGATTAGCGATCTTTCAGAGAATTGCAAGAGAATTATTGGAAGAATTTCCAACAAGGAGTCCYGGTCAAGATTGACCATCAATGTTGAAGAATCCCTAACAAACTCACAAAGGCTACAAGATTCAACTAAGAATGGAGTGTCTTTTTCTTTTGAATAATTAATGTATATATAAGACCTTTTGTAATGGTTTGTTTCCGATGGATTTGATTCAACATTTAGACGTGGTCCCATGGATGTAGGCATTTCATGTCGAACCATGTTGATTGTTTTGTTCTTTATTTAGATTTATTTTATGCTTTCTAATTATTAGTAATYGATTWCAGGAGTTAGCTAAACTAAATCAAGCTTGATTGTAATCAACCTTAAATAATAGAYTACAGTAGACTTAAGGATACAAACTGAGAAGAACGTACATCTACCTACCTGGACTAATCAGTCTTCAAATTATGGAAATTCAAATTTTTTACCGTCTCTCAAACTTTGGTAGTTTCAGTGACTTTGAAGGACTTTTTTTCATTGTGGTCATTAGATTGTCAATTAC
>MEJB01000867.1:0-17961 GCA_001752375.1 Rhazya stricta
CCAAGACCTTTGTGTCTCTTGAAGTATATCCTCCCTTCTCCAGTGACTTATATGCAATTGGATCGACGCCTTCTTTAGTTTGTGCAATTGGCAAARAGTTACGTTGTATTTTAGGAGATTCTATTAGTTGCACAAAACCTTCCAAGGAGCATCCATCTTTTTAACAATATCTAGCTTTGCAAGAGGCCATGTCAAATATTGAAGGGCTTCACTAGAGGTATGTTTTTCCTTCCTTCCAGAATTTGACACATATCAAAAGACTAGAACTTCTTCGCAAGTTGGTTTGGACATGATTTTTATCTTGCTTTTCCTCTTCTATAGTTGTCTTCTTCATATCTAAAGCTTCTATTTCTTTTTCTTTATTTTGACTCGATAAAGAAGCATCAAATTCTTTCCCCCCGCCTACTTTGAAATAAAGCTTAGCATCCGCGAAATGTGTTTCAACTTTAGTGAATGGCTTTGCATCAGCTACTACTTTCTTCTCCACTCCATCATGAGAGTATTTGAAGCATTGGTGAATTGTTGAGGAGACTACTCTATTATCATGAAGCCACGACTTTCCAAAGCATGTTGTAACAAGTCCTACCTCTATCACTTGGAACAATGCACTTGAAGGCATGTCATCGATCAATAAATCCGACCTGATCACTCCAATAGCTCTCTGCCCCTTGATTGAATCCTTTTACCATCAAGCAACTTTGAGAAAGTTGATAGCAGATCCACCATCCAACAAGATTCAATTGACTCGCCGCTCTCTTGCATAGCCAACAACAAATAATAGACAGTTGTTGGGCATTGAGCCCATCATTAGATAATTATTATTAAAAGTAATGTCAGTGGAGTATGCTARGGTTCTCTTTTTCTTGAGCATCTTCTTCATCGAGACTTCCTCACTTTCAACATTATAGGAAGGAAAAATATCCACAAAACATAATTCTTTCAGCATAAACTCCTCCAATATAATTGGGCATCTTGAACTTTGTATCGACATTTTTGGAATAGCTCTCGACTTTGGTTTTTGCCCTTGGAGTTTGTCTTGATGTCTAATGTTTCCAAATTATCTTACTTCTCATCGTGTTCTTWTCTGCCTTSCTCAATCTCTGACTTCTTTATCGAGTCACCAGGATCCAACCTTCTTCATCAACAATATCATTTTTTTGTCATGGGACTTGATTTTTCATCATCAAATTGTTTGAAGGATTTATCAAGGGATCATTCAATCATCAAAGGAAAAAGTAACAATCTTCACCTCAATTGGCTCAAAATCTCCAAATTTTATCAACAACAGCGATTACATTGATGGTAGAGTCAAAATATTTATAGGATTGATTTGATTGGCACTTGCTCTTTCACCRTCAAGCACAACTCTTCCTTGATTGACTAATTCCATCACMTTGTCCTTGAAGATGAAACACTTTTCAATGGGATGCGCAATTAAGCAATGATATTTGCTAATATTTCAGGCAAAGTTATGATTTCTTCCTTCAACATTTCATCAAACATTTTCGTCACATCAGATTCAAGGAATGGGTATTCCTTATTTTGCTTTTCTTCTAAGGTGACTTTATCTCTTTAATTTTCTTGAGTATATTTTATTCTCCTAGTCATTTACCGTAATAGAGAATTTCATGGGAGTGGTGCTAGTTGGCATTGACTCCTTTGTTTCATTTTTGGAGAAAGGCTTGCCCCTTTCTTATATTCTTGCTTTTATTTTCCTTTGTTTGGCTCCTGAATAAGCATTTTTCCTTCATTTACAGAAATTCTTAACTCCATATTATAAGCACATGTAGCCAATTCTTCAAAACTTCTTAGGAGTATGCCCTTCAATATATATTGAAGGYTCCMTTGCTTACTTTGAATACACATTTCAAAAGCAAACTTTCACTTAGTCAATCCTTGCAATTCAGGTTCAGGTTTCTCCACCTGTTGATATAGTCGACAACAGGCTCATCTTTCCACTGTCGAGTGATGGTCGGCTCCACCATACTTACAGTTCTGCATATACTATAGAAGCAGTTCAAGAGTTCTTACTCAAGTTGCTCCCAACTGTCGAGGGAGCTAGGTTCTAAGTCCGTGAACCAGTCAAAAACATTTCCTTTCAAGAATCAGACAAATTGTTTGACGAGCAGATCTCTATCTATGCCAGCATTGTTGCAAGTCTACAAAATGGTCCACGTATTGCTTCGGGTTTCCCTTTCGGTTGAACTGCTAAAATTTTGGTGGCTAATATCTGGCAAGCATCTTCATGCTATCAATTCTTGAGGTATAAGGCTTCATATAGGTCTAAGAAAACTTAGCATCTCCATCTACCTTGCTCTTGATAGTCCCCATGATGAATTCCTTTAGTTGATCCAAATTAATCAAACCGTCAGAAGTTACCTAGATATATTTATCTACCACTTTTAATCTCTACACATTGACTTGCTTTGACGATGCTCTCTCATCCTGAATTATGGGTTGCTTCCTTAGAGCTTGGGTATTCTCGACAATTTTTTCCACCTTATCTGCTAATTTGGCAAGCCGTGCATCTTAGTTCTCTATATGCTTCACCAATCTTTCCACCAATCTTGTTAAGTTGGTGAGTTGTTTTAGTACTGGTGACGCTAGCCATCGTCACGGACATTGCAGTAGGGCTTGTAGTTCTCATGGAATTAATTCTGCAGTCTTGCCGGAAGCCATAGTTGAAAGAGCTCTTGTCTTGCTCCTCGTCGTGGGTCCTTCATAGTGAGAACTTTGAGCAAAAAACTTTGAAACTTGCGAGTCCATGAGTGAAGCTTTCTTCGAATTTGACGTGGAGAAGAGATGGGAARTAGAAATGGTCCCACWRGGCGTGYCAGAAATTTRTAGACACATAAATTTSRAGTCTAATTAAAAGASAATAAATACAATGRCAAATGTAGAATTTGTTGATATTTAAGGAAGCGAAGTTCTCTGAAAATTCAAAATCAAAGTCGAATGTATCTTCTAATTCTTTTCCTGAATATATTTGCCTCAAAGATCGAATCTTTATTTGCACTAATATGGAAGCTTGAATATTCTTCAATGAACAATGAACGATCCAGCGATCTGCCACAAAACTCGAAACTTTAGGTGTATTTGCTAGAGGGGATTCTTGATCTTCAGTTCTCCAAAATACCTCTAATGTCTTCTTTAAGAGTTTTGATTTCTTGAGAACTTTCATTCTTCTTGGGAGCTTTCGTCTATACTGGAAGCTTCAATCTCTCTGATTATGCCTTAAGGGTGCCCATTTATAGGTAAAGAGTTCGCGTTCCTTTGAATAATTATCTCTAGCTTGAACGAGCTTTTTGTTGCCCAAGTAACCTGTCTTATTAGATTTCTTATATTAAGTCGACCCAATTATTTATTTCGATCACTTTAGAAAAAAAAAAAAAAAANCAATGAACGATCCAACGATCTGCCACAAAACTCAAAACTTTAGGTATATTTGCTAGAGGGGATTCTTAATCTTCAGTTCTCCAAAATATCTCTAATGTCTTCTTTAAGAGTTTCGATTTCTTGAGAACTTTCATTCTTCTTGGGAGCTTTCGTCTATWGTGGAAGCTTCAATCTCTCTAATTATGCCTTGAGGGTGCCCATTTATAGGTAAAGAGTTCGCATTCCTTTGAATAATTATCTCTAGCTTGAACGAGCTTTTTGTTGCCCAAGTAACCTGTCTTATTAGATTTCTTATATTGAGTCGACCCAATTATTTATTTGGGTCACTTTAGAGGGAAAAAAAAAAAAAAAAGATAGGATCTTCCCTGAGACGAGTTTAATTTATCTAGACCTAATTCAATTTGGCTCATATTCATATATATTTTGGAGTGCCCTCAATTAATGGTCCAACTTCAATTAATCCAAAGCAATCGAGTTTCTCCGTAGACTTAATTGAATAATCAAAAAAAATTATAAAATAATCTTAATTAAATAAATTATTTTTTGTAATGTTAGATATTGAACTATATAAGGCATAAGTTTCCCTCCTGGTCATTTTAAACAAGTGAAAAGGATAACTGAATTTTCTTACAAAACATCTTTCCAAAAAYGCTAAGAGATTTCACGATATTCTTGCACTTCATTGTTGAAACTCTTCATACTAAACCTTTGAAATACTTTAGTTGAGTTTTTACTCTATCTTAGAGAATATCTTCGTAAGTAAAAYCAATATCTTCACTTTGAGCTTAGAACTAATAGAATCACCACTTTAGTAGAGTGAAAAGAATGTGGACATCTTTTTATAAAACTCTATGTGAGTCAAGATTRTCTAAGCCATAAGACTCTTTTGGGAGTGAACCTTGTTTGTAAAAATTAAGGTTGTGTGAAATCCTCTTGTGGGTAAGCTTTGAAGCARCAATGTGAATACTAAGGTTGTACGCGATACATTAAATCTTGTTGAGGGTGAGCCTTGGTTGAAGGGTTGAGTTCTGTGCGACAAAGTAAAACCTATGTGTAGATGAGCCCTTCTGTGTATTTACATACTACTGGAAAAAAATTAGAGTGACTAGTGGAGTTTGAAATATTAAAGTTGCACCTTAGGTAGTGGATGTAAATGTGGAAAATTGATCGAACCATTACAACTCACCTTTTCCCTTGTTCATTCATCATCCCTGCATGTTTATCTTGTTTTAAATTGTTTGCACAAATACATCATCTCTATTTCATTGTAAAACTTTAAATATTCTCAGTGAGTTTGAAAACATATTAGATTATCTTTTTTTTTTTAACTAGTCATAACTCAATTCATCACCATCTTAGGTAGAAAAATAAAGAAACAATAAAATAAATCATAATTTATGTTGATCCAAAAATTGCAATTTTATATGGTCAAGTAGATTTTTCAAATAYTTAATATCCTATTTTAAATATATTATATGGTATATTCTTAATATAATGATATATTAAATAGGGTCACATAAAATGGAATAAAAGATGGAAGTGAATTACAAATTAAATGCATTTTCTTAAAGTAATAAAATATAAAACAGGCCATCACAATATTAAGAACGAYTATTTAGAAGTTGATTTTCACATGGATACACATCAACTATTGATTATAACAATTAACATAGTGGTTTGATTTTAAAAAAATGTGTGTATAATGGTTTGATAGTTGATTAGTTCTGAATTTTTTAATACATTTTTCTATTATTTTTTTTCTGATACATTAATCAAAACATGACATGTATACATAATAACTTTTAAAATTGAGGAAAAGGATATTATAGGGATCTAGCGTAAATGCACATCGTGATCTAATTAATGAATAGAATTATATAATAAAAAGTATATTAGGAACGATTAAAAGATCCCTAACTATAATGATTTTGGAGAAAGAAAAAAATGGTAATGATCAAGGTCCCTCATGCTTTTCCATTATTTTTKTCCTGTAAAAGTGTAAAAAAACTCCTCATTTTTTAATTTAAATTTTCCTTAGCAATTTCCTATTTTCCTTTACCCTTATATTTTTCTTTCGAAGAAACAACTTTACTTTTTCTCATTGAAATTCTTGAACCAAACAGAGCCTAAACCCACCGATATCCGTAAAACTTCCAATAACCAAGCTAATTAAAACTTGTAATCAAGATTATACCAACTTTTCATTAAATGACAAAATAATTTTTTTTGGAATCTAGAGTTCAATTCTRTGCTTGACATGTGAATGGTAGTTGACCTGTCCCCTTTTCCCTTCCCAAATGATTTTTTTTAAAAAAAAATTTTCTGATAAACATATAGGATTTAACTGACAAAGTTCTAACGAAACAAAATCTCAATAGCCTAAGAGGCTAGAGTCGATTCTATGATTCTACAGTAGGGAAACAAAAAGTTGAATCGAATCCAAGTACCTCAATCGAATTCCAATCATTTATCATATAACTCAAGAGTTTAGGAAAGAGAAGAAAAGAATTGTGACAAAACATAACTTTCTCCTATATTCTTTGGAATTTTGGGAAATAAAATGAATTTTTTTTTTTTTACTTCGGGTCGGAGGAAAAATGAAAAGAAGAGATCTGTCTCTATTACTATGGAAGTTGAGATATTGAAAGTCGAACTTTTCTATCATTTTTTTGTTCCCTAATTTTCTTCCCACCTTCAATTGATTTTCTTGGAGATTTTACTATTGATACTGTTAACTATTAGTTTTCATCTTCACTTTTATTTAATTTCAAATCAATGTCATTCAACCTTTAAAATCAATTTCTTTATCTCATTTTCTCTTATGTTGTTCATGAAATTAATACTTTTTTCAATAAAAAGATAAAATATTATTTTAATAATAATTTTAAATCAATTTATTATCTCTTTAATTTATATATTTTCTCATATTATAGCGTACTTTATTAAATGAAGATAATAATTAACCTTTTTCCTTTCCATTGCCTAGAAGCGACGACTCTATCAATGGCCTTTATCAAAATCAAGAAAAGAGAAATTCACAAGAGGCCACTCCACTTGCTCAAATAACGGACTTTTAGTGGGGGACGTTCGGCCGAATCCCACATCTCTGGCGCATAAAAACAATGGGGAAACAGGGACATTTTAAAACCAGCCTCTAGCTGCCTCAAACACCCATCTTTGCGCTTGGGGCAATGAGCGCAGCTAGTGAAGGTTCTAACCGAGGCGCGTTCTATTTGCTGGTTGAAAAACTATTTCCAAACCCCTCTTCGGGCCTAGGTCTCCCTGGGCCGTAGAGAAATTTCTGGGAAGGACTCCCGTCATGGTAAAGTCCTACAATTTCAGTTGAAAAGTTTATTCACATTGTCATTTTACCAACAAGCTCGTTTAGAGTAATAGTCATTTATTTTTGATTTACTTGTCACAAAAGCATTTATGTTTGAGACGGAATTTTTTGAATTTTAATATAATATTAATTAGTAGTTCATTAGATTAATTTCAAAATATTCATTTATAAATGAGAATAAATTTTTATAAGTATGAAAATTTATTAAATTAAATTTTTTTTAATTTATTTAAATAATTATATATTTAATTTAAATATTTCGATATAATTGGGATATATGACATGATACGTGTTAATTAATGGAATTATGGATGTAGTTCGGCGAATTAAGTAATGTCACGCTTTTTGTTATGAACTTTGATCAATCAATTAATTCGCTTTACAAGCAATTGAGGATAAGTGAAGTTTATTAGAAACCACCAAATTTTTCTTTCAAATCTTGCGCCAAATTCAAATAGAAAATTAATAGATTAAGTTTTCCGCAATGAGAACATTTCAGAGATATAACATTTGTCTTATCAAATTATAAAATTAATATTTTGTTATATATTTTTTTTGTTTCTTATTATATTTTGTAGATGAGAAATTTATGTAAATAATACTATTTGATATTTAATTTACAAGTAGATTTATTAAAAATAGTTACAATATTTTTATGTCAATTTCTAAAATAAATATTTTTTTATTTTTATTTTTAAATCAAACACGTTTTTAGTAAATTTGGAACAACCACTTAAAACAGAAAATTAAAAATATTTTTAAAAATAAAAATTTTAAAAATAAAATGCAAACAAACCACAATCTTATTAGCTTATTATTCTTCTAAAATGACTTTAATATCCTATTTTGTTAAATTTATGCATGGTTTATGATAAAAAAAGATGAGGGGACAGTTAAATCTGATCATGGTTTCATGAACCATTGTTCACTATTCCATTAAAATGATAAACCGAAAATCAAACTTAAAACAACAGTCATTACATTTTCAAGAACTGAATAGTTCACAACTCCAAAGCAGTTCGGTCATACGCGGTTACTAATACGGCTTACAGTTTCAAACGTTACCAATTGTAATATACAGTTTGGGAATTCTAATTCCAGTCAAAAGTTTAAATTTTTTTTTTAAATTTGAAGAGAATTAACGTCAGATAATCTTCTAGTTCCGGAATGGAACCCGAAATAAATGACGAAGATGTAGGTCTTCTTTTTTATTTCCYTGTAGCATTAATCTATATTCCATGTACTAATTACTTATATTTTTTTTTAACATCGTTACTTATTTTTGAAACATTAGAGTTTATTATAATTTCATTACAATTACAATTACAAGTATAATTATAATGTATATCTAAGTATTTTTGTAACTGCTATCTAATTCTAGGATAAAAACATTTCAATTAGATTAATTTAAGTATTTTCTAATTGTTTAGCCCTCCCTCATTTTCATCTCATTAACACAATTATTTAAAATAATTATATCAATCCATTCATTGAAAGTTAAACCAATAATACATTCATAAACAATTAAATAACAAGCTAAATAACAAACTCCATATAAAATATAATTAGCCCTAATAAAAACTTTTAAATTTAAAATCTTTTCACAAATATATTAAATAGAGAAAATAATACAACGCAAAAAGACACAATAGAATATCACCTATCAAAATTTTATAKTTTATTTTATTTCTTACAGTTTGATTATCCGTTCATGAATTGTCCATTTCAATTGATGAACTACGAGTTAAAAATGATAAACCGTAATCAAAATTGAAAATCATCTGTTCATAAACCATTCAGTTCCGATCCGATTGCTAGTTTCAGTAACCGTGATTGGGTCTAAGTCATATCCTCAACCGTCCGGTTGGGCAACCCGGAAAAAATGACCCGTTTCATTCTGGATCACTTGGCTTGTATTTAGGTCCACCGTGAGCACTTTCGCCACCCATCGACATGTGTCGCCACTGAAGCTTTCCTAGGGTTACTTTCCTGGGCTCTTCAAGAACAACAAAGTGAAGTGCATAATTTGAGTTTCCAAAGTGTGAATGTAATTGAATGATTCTGGGGACCTTCTTGAGCTCCGTAATGGTTAGAGAGTCTGATGGGTGGCAGAGGACTTCAGAGGCGTTTTGGGTTAGTGGGGTATCCAAGAACTCGTGGAATTTTGTGTTGGACGCGGTTCTTGGTGGTGAACCAGGGAGAGTAAGTGGTGCAGTGCTCCGCCGTGTCTGACGGCGCATATGGTGGATTTGATAAAATGAAGAGCAAGAGGACTATGCTACAGATTTCAGAGAATTATTTGTGTGTTGGGTTAGCGGGGAACGAAGTGAGGCAATGTTCTTTCTCCAGTTCTCTCACAAGCACGACACATTGGTCACATAAAAAAGAACCAGCCGCAGTTGGAGAACCAGCAATAGTTGGAACATGCCGCTTCTGTTATTACCTCAGTTAACGACAATTAAGGAAGCAATTTTGACATAGGCTAGTACCACCATGACAAAGATAGCAAAAATATAAATTCTCATAAGACCAAATCAAGTTACTAGAACTGATCCATATCCAGCTGATAGGCATTCCTATAAAAAACTGAGTCATATATAGCGGACAAACATCTCTGATCTGACCACCAGGCTAATGGTAAACAACCAACAAGCTAATTTTTACATTCATTAATCTTCATCGCATACGAGATGGTGAAACGGTAAAATAAGAGACATCAGATGGGATCTGAGCATTCTAAAATCATCCTCCTCCTGATGCAGAGAAACGGATAATGCACAGCAAAAAGAAGATAATGAGCAACAACATACATAGAGAAACAGACTGAATTTAAGCTACTTCTCAGGAAGATGCAGCGGGATTTGGTGATGCATCCGGGCCAAACGAACTGAAGGATGATAGGAGCCAACCTCTTTCTCTGGCATGCTCCACATAAAAGTTGAATTTGTCCTTTGCATTTGGAATGTCGAGAGCCAGATCATCAAGTCCATCCTTGATCCTTCCAAAGCCTTTGGTCATCTGATTGATGGTAATCAGCCCCTCATTGAAGCACTCTTGAAGTAAATCCAGCATCCGGTCATTCTTCTTCTCCATTGCCATAACCAGAGCTCTCTTCACAACTTCATGATTGAAGAAAGGCATACCAAGATCTCGAATGCACTGACAAGCTTCGCTGACAACRCCTCCGCTCTCATATTCCTCGAGAAGCTTCAATATCTTATCCTTAGCGTCCTCCACAGCCCAGCCAGTTCCACCACCCCAGCACCTGAGAATCCTCTCCCCAGCATGACGAGCGGCTATAAGTGATCGAGCCATGTGGACAGTCTCACTGCCRCTGCAGTTTGCAGGCAACCTACTGGCTATCTCTTCCAAATTCAGGGGAGCAAGCACATCGTCAATGACAGCTCTAGCTAGGAAAAGAGCAAGTTCATTAGAGGCATCCAAAATGTCAAGTGCTGTGTCCTCTGCAGATTCCAAAAGCATAACAAACCCATTTACTGTGTCTTCAGTTGAAAAGATTTCAATATGAAGTGCAGAGAGCAAAACAGATGCCATCTCCTTTTCTCTGTTTTTCCTGTCCATGGCCAGGGTGATTAGCCTCTTTAAGAATATTGGGTTAAATTGGGGTGCCCCAAGGTCTTCCAAACTCCGAATGAGCTCTGGAATGTCATCGGAAAGAAAGTATTCATGGATTATGGTGACTACCTCTTCTTTGTACAGCCTCAACTTCTCATCATCCTTCTCTTCTACCTCCCCATCCTCACCCGAGGATTTCAGGAATGATGCATCAAGCCAGCCTTCAGATATCGCCTTGGGAACCAAGGACTCAAAAAAAGTCTTTGCAGAAGGAATATCAAGAGCAAGGTCATCAAGACTCTCACTCAAGCGAGCAAAGCCCTTGACCATTTGACTGGAGCTTACCAGGCCTTCCTCTGCAGCCTCTTTTAATAGCTTCAATATGAGTGGTTCTGCAGTGGAGATCTCCATTGCCAGAACTAAAGCTCTCTTCACAACCTCATGATGGAAAAATGAAACTCCCAACTGCCTAATGCACCTACAGGCTTCAGTAGTGTCTCCACTCTCTACATACTCCCTCAAAAGGTCAGCTATCTTTTTCTTTACTTCCTCAACAGTAAGATGAGTGCTACCACCCCAGCGTCTCTCCACAAGTTCTGCATGATGGGGAGCAGAGAGATAGCTTTTCTCAGCAGTATGCAGAACTTGAAATCCTTTAGAGGACTCCGGGAGCATTTTCCTAGCCCTAGTGATGAATGCTGGAGGAAGAATGTCATCAACTACTGCTCGAGCAACAAACAAGGCAAGAATGTCGACTGCATCTAAAATGTCAACTGCCAGGTCATCGACAGATTCAAGTAGCATGTAGAAACCCTGACTGATCTGGGCCGAGCTGATGACATCAGCATAAAGAGCTGAAAGTAGCACCGAAGCCATTTCCTTCTCTTTATCATGCCTATCCATGGCCATGGAAACCAGTCTCTTGATGAARTAGGGATGATATTCACTTGAACCCAACTCTTTGAGATCAGAAGCAGCCACATCTACATCACCAGTGCTGAAGTATTCTTCTATAATGGAAACTACAGCTTTCTTGTATTCATCCAGTGGATCGCACACAGTGGATCCAACAAGTTCATATGGCTCCTGTGAACAATCAGAGGGGAAGCAGCGGATAAGTTAATATATACGAATTTTATAGTACCCATATGACATTGCAAAATACACTAACTAGACCACAGTAAGATTAGAGTAACTGGGAAAATATATATCTTTAGACCAGAAATTTACCTCCCCACTATCATAGTTGGGATCATTCCGATCAATATGAGATTCTCCACCAGTATCAAGTAACTTTCCCCAGGTTCCCTTGCCACCCGCACCATCTGTTTGTCAACATTAATCAAAAGAGGGCTGTCAGAAAACTGTGAAATTTACAAGAATCTAAAGCATCAAGACAAGGGACCACTTGTTTCGTGCCCAAAGATGTATAAGAAGGAAAGCGTCAGACAATCTCATTCCTAATTTACAGAAAAAACCATGGACGAAACCTAAAACCAACAGGTAGATGTATCCCCAGCCTTATCCAACCTTTTCATACTGTTTAGTCTCAAGTTCTCCCTCATCAACCTCAATATCTGCCAAATTAGCAGCCAAGCATCCAAAGAGCAAAGAAACATATTGATAAACCAAACAAGTAACAAAATGCGGCAGCAAACGACAATATGCCAGGGAAGAAGTCATGGTACCACCCAGAATCTCATTCCTTTACCACGAAATGTAACTGATTCTCTCACTAGAATTACTTCTGATCTAACCCAGTTACGGAAATACCAAATGCATAAATGGATTTTTCATCTGGGGTATGCACATAGTAGGCATGCCACCTGTACACCATTAAATGATATTTGCAGGACAAGACAAATRTCAACTGACAACATGCCAGGGAAGAAAATATCATTCAATGTTGAAGCTCAGCTACAACATAAGTACTAAAAGAGTCTCCTCCATGCAACAAATGAAATAGGTGGAGCAAAAGAAAGAAAAGAGCGAGATTTCTAGAGCATGGTGCACTGTTCCCTAATAGCAAGGTCACATTTTACTAAAGAACAATTATAACAAATGGGGAGATAACTAAAGCAACCTTATATATTGCCACAAAATGTTTTAGAGTTTAACTGGAAAGGAAGCTTTCTCATCCCTGAGTATACCTAGGACTACTCCTATAGAATATATCAAGATCCAATGTGAAAATGAGCCATTACTAACTAGAGAACAAACTACAGGCCTGGACCTCAAGGAAAATAACTAGAAATATACACTGGATTGCATCTTACTCAAGCTTCTCCTCCCTACCCACCTCCACCTAAAATACTTGCTGCCGTAAATAATACAATGGGCACTTTTTTATTATTGTTTATCAGAACTATAATAATTTCTAATAATACTACCATCAGCAGCACATTTTTGTTTTACAGCGCTTTCCTAGTGCACAACTTTCATGTCAACACCACAATGGCCAAATCCGGTCAAAACGAAGTGAAACTACGTTACATGCTGTGTGTGGCCAAATGAAGATAAATGGAAGTCAAACTGCATTAGAAATTCATCTGCCTCTCCATGACTCTGACAAACACACTATTCACACGTAGATTTATTATTTTCCCTCCTAAAAGAAGGGAATAAAGTAAGTTTCTATGGTTTGAGGATTCCTCATAACGGAAACCTACTTAAGTTCACTTCCACATTTAATGCACAAAACTCCATCAACTTCCGGGAGAATCCCCTTCCACAGAAATTGGGAATACGAATCTGTGGACATGAGACATAAAACACAAAGTCAAAGTACTTGTATCTGGTAATGCACATTTTACTCGGTGGATCACTGATATATCATAAAACGATGTGTTCACTGAAATAACCTCTACAAATTAGCCTGCAATAAAAAATTAAAAAAAAAAAGGAATTTGGATATGGGACAACTGATCCTCCAAGAAACTAAATATACTTCTATTCCCCAACTTACCATATACATGCACTCTACATCAGCTTATAAAGAAGACTATAATCACAATAACCACCAACTTAGTATAGAATTTTCTCTCATCAATTCAAATATCAGGTACAAATACATTTCCGAGTTTTTCCTTATTAATGTGTTACTTTTCTTCTTTCACAAGTCAATAAGTAAACAGCCAGAAAACCGTCAACACCCTGCCAGCCAAAACCGTAGTGTTTCCATTAATGCAGTTAGAAGCAAGAGAACAACCTGAGCTAGTGATAACTCAACAAAAGTTCTAATAACATAAATACCTAACGACACATTATTCTTACCCTTCTTGACACGGATATATTTCCCTGAATGCGAGCGTCGTACATGCCTCACGGCAATCCCACCCCCTGCTGATGCCTTCCCACCACCAGGAGCCTTTATATGATGTTCAGAAAGCAGAGTACTAGGAGACTTCGGAGATGGGGATTTTGGAGACGAAGACAATATTTCTGCATTCTGAGTTGCTATCTTTAGCATCTCCCTTTGCTCCTCTGTCAAAAAACCCTCTGACGCCATTTCCAACCAAAAACCAAGACCCTACAGCACAAGATAACCATTATAACTAATATAAGATTCAATTCATCTCCAAAGCTAATATTTCTTCTTTGCTTTAAATAAAAAAAAAAATTCCAAAAGCCGCTTGTAATCTCCAGAATGATGAAGAGCTCCGAAATCGGAAAATAATAACCTATATATCTAATCTAATCTAATCTAAATGAATAAAACATATGAACAGCCTAAAATCTTGTTTAACACTTGAATCAATCAGTAAAATCAAAACGCAAAAAGAAATCAATAAAAAGGGAAAATGCACTTACCACAGCTCGCGAAACAGCTAAACACCCAAATATACACATACACAACTGTACCCACACAAATTCATAAAAGGGAAAAGGAAAAAATAATAATAATTACCTCYCTTCACCAAGGAGATGAGTGAGAGAAAGCAGGCTACAGCCAACTGAAGCACCGGTCGGGGCAAATTCCTCAGTGTCCTTGGCTCGGATCTCGAGCCAAGACTGAGACTAAATCCACCACCAAATCCAAATACCGAAACCGATCTTCTCGCTTTCAACACACAGTAACACACTGTACTGTGTGTTGTTACTCTTTCGACAAACCCTAGCTATACAAGCGCCTCAAACCAAGCCACCAATATATATGTCTGCGAGAAATACAGTATAGAGAGAGAAAATGTCTTATGTATTGGTTTTCGATGATCGAATGAGAGAGAAGAAAACGTGAAGAAAGAGAGGGGGTGGAAATGGATGAGAACGCAGAGAATAAATAGGGAGGCTAATGAAGAAGCTACGGTTACATCTAACACGTCATCAAACGGGTTATGGCTCTGTCCACGTGGCTCGTGGTCTTTTCTCTTCTCCAAAGTGGGACCCGCTTTATTTGTTTTCTATTATCTCTCCGTTAGGGTTTTTTGGTACTTTTACATTAAGTTACGAAAGTACCCCTCTTTGGAGCGGGATGTTGGTTCTGTGTAGTGGCAGTGGTCGATGGTTTTTGGATGAATGGGGAAAATCGAGGGCTCTTTTAAGCTGATTTATTTGCACYAATATAAATAACACTAAATAATATCGTTTTTAAGTTTCTTTAAAAAAAACAATAAATAGGTGATAGAAATATGGATGTATATCGGATTAATTAGGTTGTTTATTTCCTTTTTGATGTTGATAGTATTTTGTTTTGCCATATTGTGTATTTGTATTATCAATTAATGATGATAATTATTTTCATCTGGGAAGCTTTTTTTTTTTTTTTTGGTAAAGTCTTTGTGAATTTAAGTTAGATTTTTTAAATTACGTGTCAAAACTTAACATTTTATTATTTTTCAAAAAATAGAAATAAATACCTTTTTTTTAAAAAACTTATATCATTCTCATTTGAGGGGAAAAAAATCCTAGCGAAATCAATTCTAATTGTTGAGGGAGTAGTTTAACTATCGAATATTTATTTCATAATTGTATTATGCTGCAATAAGATGATAACATGATTTGTGAGATGATGTCGTAATCTCTAAAAGCTGCAACAAGATGAAACATTGATGAGTGTCAAAATTATACACTTTTATTCCATGTTATAAGTAATTTTTTCCTATTATGACATTGAATTACGTGTATTCATACGCTATTTGAGCATAAATTCATATATTCCTTTATGACATATGGGTAATCTGATTTTAATAGAAGTATTGGAATTATTGGCTAATATTGTATAGGAAAATGTGAAAGTAAAGTTATACTAAGATTGTAATTCATTGGGATCAAAATTGAAGGAATTAAAATTATTATAGATTCACTTGTCTTGTTTGGAAGGTAATTGAATGTAAATGGGTAGAAAATTTATATTTATATAAAATTATTTAAATTGACCTCGTGAATGGATATAATAATTTGAATATCTATAAAACTCAACAATATTAAATTACTATTTCAAATATCACTAAAATAGAATGAATTAAAAGTAGGTTTATTTCCATTAGGTAAATAAATCTAACTATCTAATTTATTCATATCACATTTCTACAAGCAATGAGAAAATTATTTTTAAAAAAAATGAACTTTTGGAGAAAGGAAGATCAAGGACTTAGTCACTCAAGATACTGTGGGGCTAAAATCAGGATAGTTGGTAGGGTCAAAAAGCTAAAAAGTTTAGGACTTTATCCATTTGGCGAACATACTCCTTGCTATAGCATTCCGTTAGCACCGATGTGTCTAGGTACCAGTATACTCACCACATTAATCATGTGCTATGAACGATGTTGTAGCATGCGTCTCATAAATATCATACTTAAGGGATCCATAAATTCCTAACTAAATTTCATTTCTCAGTGATTATCCTTCTATTCACTTGTCTATTGCTTTCTAATATTTGATCATTGTAATTAAAGTGTACTTAGTTTTATTTTTATAAGTTACCAATTCCAATTATTGAATAATTCTTTGTAATATTTATGTCATTGCTATAGCATCAATCCTCGTGGGATTGACATCCACTTATCACTATAGTACTTGTTAATACCATGTATACTTGCGCAAGTTTGGGGAACTCATTTATATTATTGCATTGCAACCAAAATTTCAATCAATAMTTTTTTGGCGTCATTGTTGGGGATTAATTAGTTAAAGTGCGATGTGAAAGTTACCTAATTGATCTAACAAAATTCTTTATCATCTAACATTTTCTCTTTTGCTGTAATAGAACTGCAACTTGTTGCATGCAATACTAGATTAAGCAAGACCTTGAAGTAGTGCCACTTGATCCATAATTTGAGAAGACCTTAGAAGACTAAAGAGGCATCACAGAACTCTTGCTAAAATAGAAGCAGACAAGGAACAACAGCCCAACATTGCTATAGTATTGTCCAATGAGAGAAATTGACTAGATATACCAGTGTTATATCATCTACATCTAGTTATTGTTAGACTAGAGATATAGGCTGCTCATTTCGAGCTTAAGCCTATGATATTCCAAATGTTGCAAATGGTAGGCCAATTTAGTGGGATGCCAAGGGAGGATCCCTATTTACATCTTAGACTTTTTATGGAGGTAATCGATTCTTTTCAATTACAAAGAGTTCCAAAGAAGCATTACACATGAAGCAATTCCCATACTTTTTAAGGAACCATGCAAGAGATTGATTAAACTCTCTACCTCATAATTCTATTATTTCATGGAATGATCTAGCTAAAATTTTTTTTAATGAAATATTTTCCACCTATGAAAACTGTCAAATTGAGAAATGAGATAACTTTTTTTTCAACAACTCCGAGATGAAACGTTATATGAAGCTTGGGAGCGATTTACAGAGCTCTTAAGAACGCGTTCACATCATGACATTCAAAATTGGATTCAAATGGAGACTTTTTACAAACAATGCTCAAACAAGGATCATGGTGGATGCTTCAACATATGGAGCCTTTTTAGCCAAAACATATGATGAAGCCTATGAAATATTACAAAGGATAGCCAAAAACTATTACCAATGATTATCTAACAGATCTATCACATTAAAGAGGTAGACATGAGGTGGATGTTGTGACAATACTAACAGTTGAGGTAGCTTCATTGACTAATATGATTAAGAATATGTAGGGACCAATGCTACAATAGAAAAGACTGTCATGTGTATATTTTGGAAAAGGACGTGCATTCAATGACTGCCCCTCAAATACATAATTGGTATGTTATTTGGAAAACTTTGGGAAGAACAACAACCTTTATTTCAACACATACAGCACAAGTTGGAGGCAACATCTGAACTTCTCATGGAGCAATCAAGGAGGAACATTGACCATGCCGCAACAAAACAAACCAACATATCCACCAAGATTTCAACAAGGGCATTGACAAAGATCACAAATTCATGAGCAATCAAGCACCATAGGGAACATGTTAAAAGAACTCATGGAGAAGAACAATGCATGGATGTTATCATTCAAAACCAACCAGTATCATTGAGAAATCTAAAAATGTAGATTGGACAACTTGCTGTTGCATTGAGCACAAGCCACCAGACACATTACCCCGTGACACAAAAAATTCGAGGAAAGACAGTAAGGAGCAATGCAAAGCCATCACTATTTGAAATGTGAAGCAATTGAAAGAACTAGTGATCAAAGCTAAGGAGCAAAAGGAACAA